>BJFM01001875.1:0-59081 GCA_016586285.1 Arothron firmamentum | reverse complement strand
TTGTGGGGACATGCTACTTAGCCTGCCACTGCCCATAAGAAGTTGACTGACCTCCAAGTTTGCCAGAGTTGTGTCCAAACCGCCCGGTGGTTTGGTAGGCTCGCCAGACGCAACTTTTCAGCTTTGCTCACTGGAAACAAAGTCCGTCTGGGCTGTCTCAGTGGATGTGAACCGCAGATCATCTTTGCAGTACCTGTGACACATATCGTGCATTTTTGTTTGATTGACTTACTTTAAAATATATTTTAAAAAGCTCACTCCAGTTTAGCCATGTGGTAACATCAGTGACCACTCATCTCTGCAGAGCATCCACGTTTAAAAGCTGCTGTCAAGGTAAGATGCATCACATCACACACACACCACACATTTGACTTATTACCGACACCGCATGCTTTATGCAGGTATGTGTATTGTCAAGTGGCACTTCAGGCGCCTCCACTTTGACTTCTTTATTTAGACCACGACAGCAAGATGGGGGTTAGCACTGATGCTGCAGCCCATTTGTCTATTTATTTCATTCTCTTTGGCCTGACCTACTATGAATCAATTCTGTTGTTCTACCAGCCACTCTTCTCACCCATTTAAGAGCTAAGCTATCAATCCTTTGTATGAAATTACACATTTTATTCATTATTTTGGCAGTTTTGCTATTTTATCTGAAGTTCTGTCGGTCTTAATGCGTTACTCCATTCATCATCTAATGCCAGCCGGGGAATATTGTTCTTTAAATATTCACCACCCACTCTGCTGCCAGAAAAAAAAAAAAAAATCTCTGCATGCTCTATTTTAGGGACTATCTCTTGTATGTGTGTGTATGTGATTTTTTACACTATGAAAGTCTTTCATCTATGTTGTTGAGGCCATTTTCACAGCAGTGTATGGTGACAGAAGTGGGTTCAAATCCAAAAATCACTTCCGCTGGACTCTGTGGTTGTTAAGGAAAAATTTCAAAAAGTTGACCAATTTAGTTTGATAAAGTTTAACTTTAATGATTGTAGTTTGTGCAGCCTGTTTTCCTCACTGTAGTTAATTGGACGAAAAAAAGGTCTGAAGCTGATTTATTGAAAGATTCTACATCGTCATCACCAACAAATAACCAGATAACATATAAAATAGGTCGTGCATTTTTATTTTTTATTTTTTTATGTTATTGTTTGATTGACAAGATGTCCAAACAAATTAATTAATGTAGCATTGTGCTTATAGGCCTCTGGATATCCAAATGTATGGAAGGTACAGGATATAATTACACCATTAACAACCTCTGCTAAAAATGCCTTGTCCTGTCAGACTCATGTTTGCATCCTCCATCATGATGCTCACACATTTCCATTTTAGCAACGGGAAGAAACACTGCAGGGGAACTTGTGAATAAGCAGGCGCACACAGTATGTGTGAGCTGTTCCTCACAATCTCACTTCATCTTGTGTCATGTGAAATACAATTTAAGACATTCTATTATTCTCAATCACCTGCTAATAATTCTTGTTGACGTGTAAGACAGTATACTTGTCAAAAAGAAGTAAAATGGGATTTGCTCATAATGTAAGGTTGATAATCAATCTGATTGCAACTGAACAAGTGATCAAGTAAATAAAAATCTATTTTTTTCATCTTCAGCATTTATTGCATCTGTAAAACAATTTAACAGTTACATATACAGCTGCGTCGAAGCAGATCAAATCCCAGCTCAATAACAAAAGTTCTTTAAAACATTAAATATTCAGTGCTATCTGCACAGTAATGGCATATCCAATAAGTTTTCACGCCACAAAACTAATTCATCAACCTCATCAAGTCTGCCAGGGCTAAAAAACACTGTATCATCATTCACCATAGCCCCGAGCTCATAGGGAATTCATGGTCTGGTCGATGCTTTCTCTGGATATAGTCTCCCCTGAGTAAACACTACAGTAGGTTGCTTGACTCTGCAGATGGACTCTTATTCGTCACTTCTAAAGTAAAACCGTGAGATTGGCCAGCGTGAATATGTGCAGAGAGCAGATCAAATCAAAGCAACATGCCCTCGCTTAAACTCTCATCTAATGGAAAATGTGAAAATATTGTGCAATAAGGTTGACGGCAACCCATTTGTGCATGATGTATAAAATCATAAAGCCGATAACTCTCAGCAGAGGGACTCGGACTTAGTTTAACATCAGTTCATGGAACAGATTGAATTTCCTGAAGGTTGGTGGAGTTTATAATGGTGAAGCATGTCAGAGGCGATGGTCAGCAGGTTAGTACTGAGAATGAAACACCGAAAAGAAGCCAGGGAGCAGAGGGCAGGATACAGGAAGTGTGTGTGTGGGGGGGGGAGGAATAATAACAATAAAAATCAATACTGACCGACAGTGATGAACTTAAATAACATCCACATACATGTATGTGGGAGGTTAAATCAGTTCAAAGAATTATACAGCCACATACTGGGGGTACTACATGAAAACAAGCAAAAAATAAATACAGTAAACTAAAAAAAAACAAAAAACAGTAAGACTGAGTTGTTACACTTTAGCACATCCAGACAGGAAACCTTATTTTGATATTTCCTCTTATAAGAGGAAATTAAAATGTCTTATTGTGCACACATGAGCATTTATTATACATTGCATAGACTTAATTTAAAAAGAATGCAGGTCATAGTTTATTAAAGCTTGTTTATCCATGTAAGTGGTAGTATTTTCTTATAAGGTTTGATTTAGAAAACACCTGAAAGGTTGTGATGATTTAAATAATGCTTTATGAATCATTTGCACAACACTTGATAAACAACCACTTTATTTCTCTGTTTCTCACTGTTATTGCACAATTAACTGTAAAATAAGATAGTCAACACTTTACCTTAGATGATCTACATATTTATTGGATTTTTAATTCAAACTTTTAGCAATATCAAAGCCCCTGACATATTTCTGACTAAACAAAAATGTTACAGAAATGTAGAGTATACTGTAAGTCGTATATTAAAATAAAAACTACGAGCTAATCAATTCTTCTCTCCAGACAGACTCTCTTATCTCTTCAACTGGACAAGGTTTGTTGAGCGATCATGCCAGTCGCTGTTGGTGGTCCTCAAGGCTACACGCCGCCTGAGGGTGGCTGGGGATGGATGGTGGTCATTGGTGCCTTCATCTCCATCGGGTTCTCTTACGCCTTCCCCAAGTCCATCACTGTCTTTTTCAAAGAGATCGAGGTGATCTTCAACGTGACCAGCAGCCAGGTGTCCTGGATCTCATCCATCATGTTAGCAGTCATGTACGGCGGAGGTGAGATCTTACCCAAAATACCATCTGCCACGCTGGCAATTGTTAACGTCTGACATTTAACACATCAGGGAGATTTAGAGATTGAATCAATGTCTGGCTCTTAGCACAACAGTTAGAGATTTATTCCTGATGTGTTTAGCCAAAAGCCAATCCACCACTTTATGATTATAGACATGCAGTGTAGCGTTCCAGCAGTAAACTGTCCAGAAACAGGCCACTGATTTACCGCGCTTTCGCAAAGATGGAATAATATCAGCACTTCACATTGAAATTGTGATACGGTAAATTACATTCACTCTCTGGGACGCATGAAAAGGTTTTGAATTTTGAAGGAGCTTTTCTGTTTTCAAAACAGCATGCTTTGAAATTGGGGTTAAATAAAAAAAACACTGCAATTATTTTCACTTGTGATGAACTGTAAGAATAGTAAGCAATCACTTAAAATATCACAACAGTGTGACCAATTTTCTAGTATTCTCTCAACTTCTTTAAAAAAAAACAAGTGGTTTAAATGCAATGCAGATAGGAGAAGGTTGTTTAAATGGACTATGGCTGGACAGCTATCCAAAATTCTACTGGCTCGTTTTTGAAAATGTTCTAAACATAGAATACGTTCGTAAATAGGGTAAATACTGAGTTAAGACATCCCCTGATGATGAGATTCTGACTTGTCAGAGCTGTGTGGCCACAAACCAGATCAATTACAACTTGTAGATCGAAATTAGCGAGTTTTGACTATACACGTGCACAACTGTTTTTGTCATCGACCTGCACCAGCAATGAGACAAAAATCAATCAGCGACAATCTAAATTTCAACCGTAATTGGCGGGTTTGGCAGATGAGGAGGTTAATCGGTGTTTAGGGAAAGTAAACACTTCAAAGTGAATTAGGGGAAACATATTATGATGAGCAGCGTTGAAGAGAAATGATGGAAAATGGCCCAAAAAAAAGGATATATGCTTTCTTGTTGATGGCGTTAAAACACATGCTGGTAGCTAGCATGTGCACGTCTGACATTTCATAGTGTGGACATTTCCACATGAATGTCTGTCTTACAACACTTGCTTATGAATGTGAAATGATACAAAGATATGGCATTTTTACTTATAAATATGACACCTTAAAGGATGATAGCGAGAAAGTAGCTGCCATAAAGTCCTGAATGAACTGACGTCAAATGTGTGCACATCTCTACTGCACCATGCACATGGCTATAGTTAGTAGTGGAGTATTTCACTTTCAATAAAAAGTTATTTCACTAATTTACTCTGAAAGCATGAAGCTAAAAGATACTGGGGGGAAAAGTCTTTTCATAAATGCCAAACTTAATTATATTCCATCACAAAATTTTTTATACTGTTAATCAGGAGCAAAGCATGAATCCCTGTGCATTCAAAATGCCCTTCACTGAAAAATCACATAATGACCAGTGGTAGAAATTCTAAATATATATTACTAGCTATTAATAATTAAAATTAACAATTAATGGTACATCATAAATACCCACAGATTAATATAAGATGTGCACAGCAAGGAAGTGTTTGACAGTACTGTCAGTACAGCTCAGTAGCACAGTCTGTTACTATATTCTGAGCACACCAGCAGAAGTTCATTAACGGCCTACTGTTGGGTACTTCTGCACTCCGTCAATTTTTGATTCATTACATTCATAATATTCTACACTGGTTTGTCTCCAACCCCTTTATTTGAGGCAACTCTCCCTGCACGGCAGAAGGAAAAGACTCATTGCGAAAGCGTAGACTTGCCTGCATTACAATTTAAAAACCCTTTGTCTTGCATGGTTCTGGCAAATGAATGTGGACAACCTCTAAACAAAAACTGTCAGGTCCCATTCAGGTTCACTGGGTAGTGCAGGGATTTGGCAGGAAGGCAGAAGGGTCTTTCATGTGGGCCCTCATGCTCATTTGAGTTCTTTGTTAGAGGCCGTAGATGGATATGGTATTTAGTAACCCGAAGGCTGTTTCCATTTTAATCATTGTTAGTCATGTTTAATCATGTTGATTTGCTTTTAATTCATGTCAAATCCGGGGTGCATTGACATGAATATGTTCATTTAGCTCCCTGGCTTATGGTGCACAGTGATACCAGTGGTTTTAACCCTTTCTTCAAAAACACCCACAAAGCAGCCACTTATATGCCCACCCACATATCTGAACTGCTGAACTTGCAATCTTCAATTTAAATGTATTTACAAGGGATTTCAATAGCATGCACACAATTTATGTATTTGACCTTTTTATGAATCCCTGAACCAAACAAAAAAAAAAATATTTTTTTTATTTTCTTCTAGACTGGATTTTTAATGGCATGAGAGCATATCCACTGCAGTGCAGCACTGATAAAACAGACTGCAGAGGCTTCTTGACTTTGCTGAACCATGGCTGAGGCACGAGTGCCCTCCGGTGGTCAAAAATATAATTGGACACTTCCCATTTAATAGAAATTCACTGTGTTTCTTTGTGTTTGTGTATTTGTGTGATTCTCTTTAGGTCCAATCAGCAGTATCCTGGTGAATAAATATGGAAGCCGCCCTGTTATGATGGCAGGAGGATGCTTATCTGGGCTTGGACTTATTGCTGCATCTTTCTGCAACTCTGTTCAAGCCTTATACTTTTGTATCGGTGTGGTTGGAGGTACCCATTTTTTCCCTTTCTTT
Source organism: Arothron firmamentum (assembly GCA_016586285.1). NCBI lineage: Eukaryota > Metazoa > Chordata > Actinopteri > Tetraodontiformes > Tetraodontidae > Arothron > Arothron firmamentum. The sequence goes on along the minus strand of BJFM01001875.1, from coordinate 53,134 downwards.
GGGTATTTTAAGTTGAATAAAATGTCTCTTTTTGGCAGACCTTGTCATTAATGTATTTATAATCTAAAAACAGAAATCTCTTCCTGTCTTTTGCAGGTTTGGGACTGGCCTTCAACCTCAACCCTGCCCTCACTATGATTGGAAAGTACTTCTTCAAGAAGCGGCCTATTGCCAATGGACTTGCCATGGCTGGTAGTCCTGTCTTCCTCTCCACCCTAGCTCCTTTAAACACATGGTTCTTTGATAAGTTTGGCTGGAGAGGAAGTTTCATGATCCTGGGTGGCCTCCTCTTCAACTGTTGTGTGGCTGGTTCTCTCATGCGACCTATAGGACCAAAACCTACACCTGCCCCAAAGACCACGGAGAGCAGAACCATATCGCAGACCATTAATAGCTTCATTGACCTGTCTTTGTTCAAGCACCGTGGCTTTTTGTTGTACATCATGGGCAACATTATCATGTTTTTTGGCCTTTTTGCACCACTGGTGTTCCTCAGTAATTATGCAAAGAGTAAAGATATTCCTAAAGAGAAGGCAGCCTTCCTACTGTCTGTGCTGGCCTTCGTTGATATGTTTGCCCGGCCCTCGATGGGAATGGTGGCTAACACTAAGTGGGTCAGGCCCAGAGTTCAATACTTCTTCGCTGTGTCTGTGTTGTATAATGGTGTTTGTCACGTCCTAGCACCAATGTCAGTCGACTACAAAGGCTTTGTAATTTATGCAATCTTCTTCGGGTTTGCTTTCGGCTGGTTGAGCTCAGTGCTCTTTGAAACTTTGATGGATCTGGTGGGAGCACAGCGTTTCTCCAGTGCTGTTGGCCTTGTGACCATCGTGGAGTGTGGCCCGGTGCTGTTGGGTCCCCCTTTACTCGGTGAGAATATCAGTTCACCTTTAAGGTTCACAAATATATAAAATATAAATTAATATACTATTTACAATGTGATTTTTCTCCTTACAGGAAAGTTTAAGGACATCTATCATGATTACAAGTACACCTACCAGGGCTGTGGAATCCTCCTTATTGTCTCCAGCATCTTCCTGTTTTTTGGAATGGGAATTAACTATCGACTGTTGGATAAAGAGAAAAAAGAGGAAGAAAGGAGGGCCAGGGTGGGAGCCAGAGAACCAAAGTCCAACAGAGACAATGTTGCAAAACTGGCAGAAGCTAGGAACACAGAGGACACTGTCTAGTACACTGTACCATGCAATGTCAAAATCTTCAAATTAGAGAAAATAAACAATCTTACATTCAATCTGTAAAAAAAGTTCATAATATCGTGTTGTTCAGCTGCTCTATCGGTAGGCATAAATCCACAATTCTATGAGAACTATTTACATCCTAAAACCATTTAAATTTTCCAGAGCAGTGTATGTAAATAAACTATAATGCACCTACAAGAAATTGCTGCATGTTTTAGCAGAATATTCAAAATTCTTAAGCTTCTTTGTGGATGTTATGTTTTAAATCCCAAATTATATTATCAGAAATGCATCTTAACGTTTTATGCACTAGATATAGCATTCTAAAATACCATTAAATGATTTGGTATTTGCACCTTTCCCTCATCTCTTAGTATTCTAAAAGCAATTCCTACTGACATCATTTCACTTTCTTAATTATCCTTTAAACCTTTTTTTGTTCAGAACGACATTTTACAAGTGTTTGTTTGTGCAGGCTCTTTGGTGCAAACATAATTGTACTAACTGCTAGTTTCTGTTTACACATGTTTTGCTGGTCCATTTGTAATGATGGATGATTTTCAAAAGTGTGAATGCACTAGAACTTGTTGAATAGATCTGTGTATTTACATGACATGAAAATGGGCCCCTGACTGCAAAGAGAACATAAACATGTTAGAAAATTAAATAAACTGTCATTTGACAAAAATATACACATTGGTATAATCTGTGTGGGTGTTTTGTTGTTGTTGTTTTTAAATTGGACCATAAATAAATAAATAAATGAATGAATAAATAAATAAATAAATATATAAATAAATAAAAGCTTTTTTAGAGAATGTTTTCTGAAGTTTGTGGTACTGTTTTGACTCAACATTCTTCACTCAATTTTGGTAGGGTACTCTCAATCTGACGCGTTTTGATTTAATTTTCCTAAATCTGTTTTTTAAGACATATCAACAAGATTTTTTAATGACGTTGAATTATTATTACAGAAATAATAACTAATAAAAAGCAAGGTTAGGGTTAGGTTGTGGGTTTTTCAGCTAATCAACTAATTAGTTGGGAATAAAGCAAAACAGTATCTCTTGTGAGCCACACGGTACTTTTGTATTTTAATTCATTCTGTTCTGCATTGTTTGAAGAATATTTTTCGTGGTCTTTGGAGTTTTGTAAGAAATTCGCTTAACGTCTGTTGGAAATCCCACACGGGCACGCGACTTCGGTTCACTAGCAGGCGTAGAGAGGCTAACGGCGACACAAGCTAACTCTGCTGTCGGCAGGTAAGTGATTACAGAAATGTAACGTCTAAATATTAAAACATAAACCTCTTATCTGCTGGAGTTTGTTAATTCTAGGAAGAAATCGGTCGCTGTCTTACCAGCGAAATAAGTACTTCAACTTAGCTTGTTATTGTTTAGGCAAATGTTAAAGTTTGCAACTGAAGCGCAGCAACGGTTTTGGAATTCGTTTGTTCGCTGCTTGTACTTATCAACAATAGTATTTTATTGTAAGATAAACTTCGTCTGGGTTTTCATTATAGGATGGAGAGAGAACGGGGTTTCAACTTCCAACTGCTCATACCTTCGAAGGGGAATAAATGTCAGGCTGTTCGACCTCAGGAAAATGTAGAAAACTGTAGCGGTTTTATTAATACTCTGCAAAAGGTGAGTTAAATTACCTGTTAATCAACACCACTGATGCACACTCACGGTAGCATAAGGTTTATATTCTTTTTCATAATCAGATAAACAAACTCGTTGAAGTAGTTGATATGAGAAATATGAGACTCATGCACATATAACTCACTGTTATTCCAGGGTTTTGGTACTTTTCATGACAAAGAACAGAGTATTCTAGTACCTGACACATGCCTGGTTGCACCAACCAAGCCAACCCAACAAGGTAAACAACAATGGCACAACTAGAATGTCAAATATGAAGTGATTAATTGCTCTCCATTTAAAAAGGTTTTCCCAAGATAAAAGTTGTGCCACCACTGGAGAAAGAGGAGGTAATATATTCATAAATATCATGAAGAGAATCGACTCAGGCAGTGCCGAATGCTTGTCCTGACTTTAATTCCTTTTATTGTGTATATTACCCCAGAAAAAATGCAATTCTATACAGCTTTTTTCCAAGCTGTTTGATGAGGTTGAGAAAATTAGGTGCTGGAAAGTCCAAACTGATAGTGATGCGACTGAAAAGGAGAGGAAACTGCAAGAAAACAAAAGAATAATTGAAAGTCAAAGCAGAACCATTCAAGAATTACAGGTATACCTTACCTTTGGTCTATCTCACTAAGTCCACATTTTCTTTTTAAAATTAGAAAAGTGGTTAATAGGGGAACAGCTTACAGGGCTTTGGTAATACAGTTTGATATTTTGTCAATTTTCTGTCTTTACAGTTTTGTAATGAAAGTCTCGGCATGAAGTTGCAGGAACAGGCAGATGACGCTGAGAGCTTAAGGAACAAGTAATGAGTTTTTTCTAGCAGAGTAATGAGCAATAACATTTTAACTTGTAATTATTTTGTCTGAACAATATTATATTCTTAAAATATTACAGAAACAATGCGACAAAGAACTTGTGTAACATTCTTAAAGATACTTTTCAGCGAACAGCTGAGAAAATGCAAATATGTAAGTCTATTTTTTGCCAGCACATCTTAACCAACCAGATTATTGAGAACTTGTGTACACATGGTGGCATAATTTGTAACTAATCTTTTTAAACTGCAGTTGAGTCTGAAAGAGAAGAAACACATCATCTCTTTGTTGACAATAATGAAAATATTCAGGTAATAATTTAATATCAACAACTGTCTGATTGTTTAGCTGTATGTTTGATGCAGCATACAGTAAGTATTTTGTTTCCACAGAAATTGATTGGAGCGTTTGAAAGCCTTCGCTTTCAGGCAGAAGCTGATCAACAAGACATGCAGAAAGGTTTGTTTTTATTTGTACATCATGTATTACTTCACAATCATTTCATACATTTGATTTAGTCAGACACTTTTTGTTGTAACAAGAAAAAGAACATTTAATTGCATTAGAGGCACCTTGATAGATCGACATTCAACATGTGCAAAGTCAAGTCAATTATCTGTTATATTGCTTGTTATTTCAAGTTAAAGAGAAATTGCTACAGTTTGAAGATTTAAAAGAAAAATATCATCATGACTGTAACATCAAAGAGAAAGAGGTGAGTAAAATGAAAATCTTCAGTTGGTTCAGTTTTAAGATATTAAAGCACCCAGAAGTTGATAAAATGTGAAAAACAATTGTTTTCACAGGTTGCAGGCCTTCAAACAAAGCTTAAGGATAAGGAAAATGAACTCCAAAAAATTCTCCATGAATTCAATGAAACTCAGAAGTACTGTGGGCAACTTCAAGAAACAACAAGTAATGTGAATTTTCACATTTCAAAGCTGTTTATATTGATTATATTGATTTCAATTTCATTTTCCACTGTAACTGTAAAAGAATAATTTTAACATACAGAAAAATCTCTAAAAGAGACTTAATCTTTAGTTCAGTTTACACTATGATGAAATATTATTGTAGATATCGTGGGAGCTTCAGAAACTTATAGAAGTTTGGTTGAAGTTTCATGCAAATGTTTTATATTTGAAAAAGTACAACTTTCCATTTGTCTCTATCAATAATTTGGTAAGAAATCAGTAAATCTCAGAATTAGGCCATGGTCTTCTACCTATTGAAACTTTTTGTTTTAACCCTATAGATGAACAAAATGAACTTCTTAAAAGGTCAAAAGCTGAACAGGACTTCCTTCTTCAAGAACTGCACAATGCAAAGCAATGCTATGAAGAAACTCAGGTTAAAATCAGACCATTTTACAAATTTCTGTAGTAAAGTGCCATTTATGGGTTTTTTTGCTTGATTTAAAATCTTCATCTTTGATTCAGAAAAACTACAAAGCTATTGCTGTTCTCTTGGAACAAAGTAAAGAAGAAAATGCAGTAATTCTACAAAACAAAGACATCAAGCTAGAGGAGTTCAACAGAGTTCAAGACCAACAAGCAAAAAAGCTAGAGCAAAGTCAGGCAAATATTCAGGAACTGCAAAAATCACTGGCTTTAGAAACACAAAGGTAGAATTAACTGCTCATATTATTGTCTGAGTCTAAAGAAACAGTTTAAATTCTCTATTTGAATTCATTTCAAGGGCTAAAGAGCTACAAGTTGAACTCTGCACAAACATCAAGGAACTTGACAGGAGGAACACACTTTTAGGTATGCCATATTTGATTTTGTTAGAAGATTTTTTCACCTTTTCAATTGTTTATTTAACAGAGGAAGCAGCAGAGCAGAGTGCAAAGAAAAATCTAGAGCTAAAACTTCTTCAAGACGATTTGGTAAGGAGAATTGAGGTCTTTGAAAAGAGGGGAAATTTACTTGTATTTCAATGTCATAAACACTACATAATGTAACTTGAATATTGGTCATAGTGTGTTATATTTCACAGGACAAAAAATCAAAATGTGTTGACTCTATGAAGGTTAAGGTTGATCTCTCTGAAGTGAGACTGAAAGAACTGACAACCGAGCTTTTAAAGAAAAATGATGAATCTTTGCGATTGAAGGTGATAGAAGCATTTACAAGAGTGGAAACTTGATTTTTCCATAGACTTATTGTTTTTCTTTATTCCTACAGAATGAAGAAGAGGTTGCCTCAGCTGCAAATAATATGCTCAAAGATGCTTGTGACGCTGCCGAAAAGGCAAAAGAGGATTTAATGGAAAAGTTCAAAGTGTCAGAGGTTTTTATAGGATTTGCTTTACTGCTGTTTTTACCTTTCAGCCATTCTGAACATTTTGTATAAAGTATGAATGAAGATTAAAAATACAGGTTTACTGCTTTGGGATTTTTTTTATATGTCCCCAGAACACTGTACAGGAGCTGGAGGGTTATTTATTAACGGAAAAGCAGACCAATAGAGACAACACCTTTCAGATTGAGCAACTCAGAAAAGAAATCATACACCACGAGTAAGTTATGGTAGCTACTTTCACATGCTACTAGATATAAAGAAGAATTGCTTACTTACTTTATAGCTAGTAGCGTGTTTATAGAAGAATGTTACTTTAAACAGACCGTTTAAACACTAATGTTATTTGTTTCCTCATTGTAGAGAAAGGTACAAAGAGCTTTTATTCAACTTTAATGAGCTGCAGTCTGAGAAAGCAGCCATTCAACAGAAGTTCGAATTTGGGGTTTCAAGTGTGAAAGCTTTCAAGGCAGATAAAAAGGTCAAAATTACGCAGTCAGTTTGTATGAATATCATCTTAGAAGTTGTAACAAATATAATAAATTTTTCATTTAGGTGAGTGATGAGAAAACCATGAAGCTCACAAGACAAATTCAAGAACTAGAAAGTGAAAACCAATCTCTACGGTGCGTTTATATTTAGCTAAAGAGGTTCGTCATTATGTCGTTTACGTCACTCAGATTTTTACTTTGCCATGATCAGAAATGAAGTGAAAACAGTCAAGCAACACATCCAGAGAAAGTGTGAGCAAACAGAGACTTTGGAGAACAAAATCGAAAAAAATGTAAGTAATTAGAACCACAACCACATTCAGGTATGAAAGTGCTAAATTTGGAAGAAAAAAAAAAACCTAAAAATTTTTTTTTTATCCCAATGTAGTTTGAACATCTCCAGGATGAAATAACAAAAAAAGAGAAAAAAATCAAAGCTGTGGAAACAAAGGTGACTGCTAAATTCAAATTCTTTGGATCATCATTGTTGATACTATCTTCTTTTAGTATAAACCTGTTTGATTTTCAGCTCTTCAATCTTAGGAAACATATAAATACAGCTCTGGAGTACCAAAAGGAGGTCAGTAGGTGAACAATTAAAAAATCCGTTTGACACTGTTATTTATAATCTCATGTTTATTTTTAGAATAAACTGCTTAAGAAGCAAGTTGCAAAGGAGATCGCAAAATCCAGTCAGCTTGAGACTGTGGTACAATATGATATTTTTTTTAACCTTGCACTTGTTACTACGGATATAAGTTATTTCGACCCAGTTTAACTCTGTAGTTTGACGGTTGCTTCCTTTGTGCAGATCAGTGATCAACAAGAGCAACATGAGAAACTCCAAATATGTCACGAGGAAGAAACTCAGAGACTCCTTAATGACCTTGAGTCCAAATCAGCACTGGCATCAGAGCTGACAAATGAGGTTACTTGAAATAAATTTCATTTAGATTTTATTTTTGAATTTTAATTGAATGGAAGATTAAATGAATGAATTATGACGTTCAGGTGGAAAAGCACAAGTTGACAGCAGTAGAGGCCATAAAAAACAAGGAGGAAACAGAACTGAAGTGTCAACAGAAGATAGCAGATATGGTGGCATTGATGGAAAAACACAAGGTCAAGTCATGATTTGCTTTGCAGTTGCTCTTTCTTCAGCTGTCACCCCCAAACATTTATTTATTGATTTTTTTATAGGGCCATTATGAGCGGATAGTTGGGGAAAAGGATGCAGAGCTTGTTATGAAGAAGAAGAAAGACACTGAGGCATTTGCCAATTGTGAATCGCTGGTATGATGCTGAAAGAGACATTTATTAATGTTTGGATAAGATGATTAGTTGGTTGCTAAGGGTGCTCCAGTTGCTCAGCAACACTTTGGTAGCGGCTGATTAATATTCTGGGAAACTTGCTTGATGTAATATTTCTAACAATGCAATGATCCAAAGGTCAACAGTAACAGTACATTTACAGATGCCTGCAAAAGTGAAGTATTAGAATCAACAGTGTGCCTCAAAAATATGCTTTCAAATGTGCTACCACAACAGCTCTTTCATATATGATAATGTGTATTTGATTATTGGTACAATGCCTCACAAATCACAACTGCAGCACCCTTCGTATTTAAAATGTACTGTAAGGTTGCTAAAATTGTATTTCTAAATCAGGAGTTGGAGGTCGAGAGACTTAAAACAGATATCAGCCAACTAAAGCTACAGCTAAAGGCTGAAGTAACAGAAAAGGTATTTTTTCTTCTTTTTAATACTGTGTTGAAATTGTTTGAATGTCACCTTCTGAGGAATAGTTTATTCTCTTAGAATTTCTTTTTGTTAATATTAGGAAAATCTGCTGGAGGAGTTGTCTGATATGAAGAAAGAGATGTCATCAATCAAAATCAGTCTGCCCTCGGGTGTACAAAACAAAGAGGTACAATATTATTTACATTGTGTATTCATAGAAGGAAACAAGCTTTCGGTGATGATGTTGATGAGTTCAGTAAAATGGGATGGGAACTGCCTATGGGGACAGTTTGGGATAAGAAATTATTGGTGGTGTGTAAAAAGAAATGAGATTTAAGGTAAAACAGGTAAAAAGTCAAGGAAATATTTTTCCCTAGCCAAATTCTGTTCAGTAACGCCTCAAAAGTGCAGCGCTGGACTGCAGCCAGCCCCCCTTGGTCAGCAAGCTTGGTCAGTTGGTGGACGAACCCAGTAAAAACCATTTCATTCTTTTCATTTTATAGTCATTAAATTCAAAGCGTAAACATGGGGGGTGTGCAGAGACTCCCAAAGAGAGCTTTTCCAGAAGATATGCATTTGAGTTCTCTAAAACCCCAGCCTCTAAGAAAGATGACAGAAGTGCAGCCGTTCAGAAGAAAACCGTGAGTTGAATCTTTCACTGTTTTTAAAAGATATGAAGCAGTCTGTATCATAACATCAGTGAACCTTTTAAATGTTATTTGCCATCTTTTTTGTTGTACAAAAATAATCAAAAAATATGTCTTTTTTTTAAACCGCTGCATTTTATATTGTAAGAATATGTGTTACGAGTTACTGCAGTTTTAGTGTAACGTAGCAATAAATGTCTTTGTTTGTGAGAATCGTGACTCTGAAGCCATCAAAAGAATGCATGACGCCGTACCGAAAACCAAGGTAGACAACTATCTATCCATTTTCTAACCGTCTATTTAGCTTTTTAAAGCTGACAAGCGTGAGATATGTGTGTTCTTTTTAACGTTTTGCTTTTTATTAATAACTCTAAGTTGAATGCTCTGAGACCAAAGTTACATTTTCATTCCAGGACCTGGAAGACCTGAAAAGATCCAATTCAAGCAGAACTAGTGAAGCATCTAAGATCAGAGTAAATATCTGGTGTCGCTCAGGTTGTTCAGGCTCGTGAAACAAAGATACCAGGAAAAAAAAAACAATGCTTTCAGATGTGTTAAAAATCATTGTCGAATGATAGTCAGCCAACATATTTTAATAACTAGGCCAGACATTATTTACCTCGACATAATTTGGCTGCATAAATTCCTTTTGCTGTGCCTGGACTGCTGAAACACGGCAGTATTTTGATCAAAAAGATATATTTTTGGTATTTGTTTGTTCTTAATAGCTAAAACCAATGTAAAATGTGTTTGTGATTCCCCACAGTCTTACAGAATTAAAACACCACCTTCTGCTCCCAACACTTGCTGGAAGATGGGCACAATGGATCTGGACTCCAAGTCTGACAGCTCTGATCAGAGTGACGTCTTAGTAAGTGGGAGTTTTTGCCTGATTATTTTATATATTTATTTATTTATTTATTTTAATAAAATCTATTCACTATTGTTTCCTATCCGTTACAGAGCTTTGCAGGTGCACCCAGCTCTGCTCCACATTCCAAAGCCAACATCATACCAAAAGTAAGATGAAGAGTGTGATGCTGAATCTAATCAGAACATTTCTTTATTATAGATATTCCTTTTTTTCCCCTTCAGATCCGTAGTCCTGCCAGGCAGAAATCACCCGAGAAGTTAAAGCTCGCTGCCATGAAAAGGATGAGAGATGCTGGCTGGACTGCTGTTGTTGGCTGTGACCAAAAAAGGAAGAAGATCAATGAGAAGATTTTTGCATAAGTGCTGTTGTTCAGGGTAGATAAACAGTACTGTAAAGGTAATAGGATTAGACAGTTTTAGATGTAGCACTTTCTTCAAATAAATTGTAATAGAAGAAATCACATTGACAAATGTAAGAACACGAGGCAAAATGTATTCAAGGTTTGTTGGGTCTGGCTGAATTATAAAAAGATTGTTAAACTCTTACTAGATCTGGGTTTTCATATTTAAATTAAATTCCACTTTGTTCCAGTTGTGTTTATGATTTATTCATTGCTCTGTATTTTCAAGCACTCTTGCAGAGATACAAGCCCTGAGTTCAAATTAAATCTGTGATTTTTCCCAAATATCTTTGCATTGTTACTGGTAGATAAGAATTTTTATGTCAAATCACATTAATGTGCCTGGCCCTGGGTGAAGAAATTCAATAAAAGTGTTCTTTCAGATCAACTAAATGAATTTCTCTTGTCTTTTTCTACTCCGCCAGTACATTTGAAATTTTGTCCTCGGATTTAGAAAAGAGAATGGGGAAAAATCAGTGTCTCCACTCCTGAGCATTAGTCATCTGCAATCTGCTTTCCTTGTTTAAGACACAAGATAGGATGGTCTGGGATGGAGTCCAGAATGACCCTATAGTAAAAATACTTCATCTTGTGTTTTACAGCCAATGAAAACTTTGACTGTAAACCGTTTATTACCCTGCAGCCAGCCTGCATTCATGCCATCGCTAGCTGAATTTCCAGCTCTAATAAAAGCTGGCACAGCTATAGGGTGGTGTTTTAATGGCACCATGGCAACTGAAAATGGGCAGGTCATTCCTTGTGAAACTATTGGATGTTACCTAGGCCGGTACTGTTTTCTCTTTTTCTGTATCTCCTCCAAGTCATATTTTACTGCCCCGGCTGAAAGTCAGTTTAACGATTGGGTAAATCTGTTACTTGGCATCCTACAACTGAAGCATCTTAAAAACAAAACACACAATTCATTTGTAAACCCATATTTTTAATATTGTAGGTAAAAGGTAGCCAATGTGCATAATTCACATCTAAAATAGTAACACAAGACATCAACAAGCTAAAAGCTGTTATTTTTGTTGTCAGTTGTTTTTTTTTTTTTGTTTTTTTTTTAATTAATAGAATCATACATACAAAAAGTGTATTATCTTTGTTGCAAAATTCTGTTACTCTCGTAAATATGAAACAAAGTCAGAAAAAAACTCTAATAGCTGTTGACTATGAAGTAGTTCCTGGTCCGAAGTAGAAAATATACAAGCAACGACATAAACGTGAAGTTTTAGTGACCTGGTTTTAAATTTACATATCTTCTTCCTTATTGCTTTTTGACTATAGAAGCAGGACTGTACCAATTACAAAACTTTCAAATACTAGCATACAATTTTTTTTCACTCTTTAAGTGTGAAAATTGAGCAGAAATAAGCAGGATGTGGAATTTGAGCTTAGCATTTATGGTTAAAAAGAAAAGATGTAGAGTTAGAATTTTTGCTCTAAATAGAATGCACCATAGTGGTGCAGCAACATAACAACTGAGTAGTTTGTTATTTACACAATAAAAAGCAAAACCATTCAGGCTCCCCAGGATCTGGACTGGGGGGCGTGAATGGGGGGGTCCTGTTGTGTTGCATATGGGAACAATGGCTACAATATTTCTAACCGTTTGGCCTGTTGGTGCAGTAAATCTGAAAAACCAAACTGTCTCCGCAAAGGACTGATCTGAAGGGTTACTTTACAATGTGGTGGCTACTTCGACTTCTTTACTCATCACATCAATGTCTGTGAAAGCCAGGTTGTCTTTTCCCCTGTAAAACTCAGGTGGGCTCTTCTCTTCTAACGCCTGTGGAGATCATTCAGAAATGCATTAATGATGACATTTATTCTGACCCTGGCACCGGTTCTGACAGCGGGGTCTATCTCTTACCTCTGAATGCCTAGACGAATAGAAGCAGATCAGGTCGCTCTTCCTCACAAACAGATCAGGGCTGTGTTTTTCCTGTTTGCAACCACCTGAAAGCAGAAATTACAAAATGAAACATCATAAACGACACTACTGGATTTTATTTTTTTTTTCTCTCTACTGAGTTTTAATGACTCACCAGTAATGATGCTCACCAGCAGGCCAGAAAAGATGGTGATCAATGACCCCAAGACAGCAAAGTAGAGATAGGACAGCGAGTACCAGGAGTCTGCCAGCGGAGGCCTGTAATTGATGGACACAGGAAATCAGTCCCATTTCTCTGTCCCCAGCACAAAAACCAGTTCTCTCTGTTCTCACTGCGGGCAGCAAATGACCACCTGATGCATTTTAGAGAATGAAATTAAGGTCTATTTGTGTAGTCCAAACATTTTTGCTTGAAATATTTAACCAGATCATCTACATTTATAACAGTAATAAGTTATAAATAAAGTGGGTTTACTGTTGATAGATAAACCTCATCAAGTAATCATTGCAGTTACGGAGTTTGCTGCTACTGGCTGTCATCTGCATGCCTGCACTTGTGTTGCAGTTTTTACAATTTTAATTTCTTTTTTTGTTGTTGTTTTGTTTGTTTGTTTGTTTGTTTTTTGCACTATGCCCTTAAGAGAACTCTTGTTTGTAACTTACCTTAGCGGGGGGCTGGTTGGGGGGCTGGTTGACAGGGCTAGCGTGGTGTAGCTTGGCGTGGTGTAATTTGACATGGTGTCATTTGGCTTGGTGCAGCCCTCAGTGGTAAGGTTGAGAGGATTTGTCATTTCAGCAGTTGGAGGGTAAAGTTGGCTACCAATCCCCACCCACAAAGTTATCACCAGGCCAGTGATCAAACCCACAAGTCCTCCCTGCCAAATAAACGCTGACAATGAAGTATTTCCTGAATGTGTGACTTTTTTTTTTTTTTTTTTTTTTGAGTTTGTGGCAATTCTGGTGATAAAATATACTCACTGCTGAGTTTGCTGTGCGGAATAGCATTCCTAGTAGGTAAAGACCAAGAAGTGGCCCACTGATCATGCCAAAAATGGACAGAGCCGCCTGAATACACAAACACAAGATCAAGCAGCGTGTAATTCCAAACTGTAACAGGTGGTGGTGCTGTAGCACAGAAAATGTGCGTTTACCTGTAAAACGCTCCCCATCAGTGAAGCAACGCCGGCCATGCCAATGCACAGGCCACCAAAGAAAACACCTGTGAGAAAATTTGCAGTGATATGAAGATATGTGTTGTCCACCATGGGGAAGAGAAAACAAGCATGTCATCCGTGTCCATTTTGAAATATTTAAGAACTATTTAATCCGTCATGTCATTAAGACAAACCCATAACCCCACATAAACATACATTGACCCAAACATTGATCAATACTCATTTCAACGTGTCGTTAAATTAACATGGATTTCTGTATGTCAGCTCATTATGTGTCATTTACCTCAGATATGGTTGCACTGACAGTGAAACCTGAGACACTTTTAAGTACATGCTAATAGCCATTTTGAATAGCTTGTGTACTTACTCAGCCCCATGTTCATCCATGTCACCTGTTTCTCTGTGAGGTTTTTATACAATGGGAGAACAAAGTCCTCCACAGTGACAGCGACCAGGGCATTAATGCTTGAAGACACCGTGCTTTAAAATGTGTACAAGGAAGTTATTAGTTACATGATAACAAATTAAATAAGGTATAAGACATTTCCAGGAGTGTAAAAACAATAATGATTAACTCTGTTATCAGCGTTGCAGTTTAGTTGTCTCAACATAAACCAGCATATTCAGCCTACTGTTGGCAGGGATTGAAATGTCAAGAAAATGTGCAAGGGCCTCACCTCAGGGTGCCGCTATATGCAGCAGCCACAAACAAGCCAGGGACTCCCGGATACATTGCCAAAATATCCATCACAAGGTAAGGCAGCAGCTGGTAAACAGACAGCTTTGCTACTTCACATACGAAGACGTTGATGTTACAAAGGAAAAAAGAAAAAAACAATGATGCTGCAGCATCTCTCACCTGATCAGAGGTGCTAACATCGCCATTTCCTAGTGGGTCGCAGTTCTTGTAAATGGAGTACATGGTGAGGCCAGAAAACATGGCCAGACTCACAGTCGCCCACAAGCCAATCATGTTCAGGTACAACGACCTGATAGATGACAGAAGATTCTTCAGTGTGTGTGTGTGTGTGTGTGTGTGTGCGTGTGTGTGTGTGTGTGTGTGTGTGTGTGTGTGTGTGGGAGGGGATGAAGGATTTGCATGGAAGCGCAGGAAAACTCACATTTTGGCATGTCCCAAAGTTTTGCAGGAGATGTAGCGCTGCACCTGGGACTGGTTAATGGAGTACATTGACATCCACATTATGCTGCCGCCAACTGTAATTGTCCAGAAGGTATGTCGCTTGAGAGGATTTGGGTCAAAGCTGTGGTAAAAGTCAAAAAGAAATATCACAATCTCCCGGAAGAGAAGAAAACAAACCATGTTGATAGCAATTTGTTCAAATTTAATAACCCCCAACTGAAACACAATTGTTTGCATACTTACTCAAACGTATTGAGACGGCCTCCCTGGCGTGCATCTTCCCAAATATTTGTTAGGCCTCCTTGCAGAATAGCTCCACGCCATATGACAGCTACGAATCCAGCGAGCATGACCACCATCTGAAGCACGTCTGTCCAGATGACCGCTTTCAGTCCGCCCTGAAACCAAATCCACAGGAGGGTCCGTTTTCATTCAACTACAGAAAACTGGAGGCATCAAGTTGGTTAAGTAAAAAAAAATCCAGATATTCAAGAATATTTATAATGATTTATTTAATACTGCTGCATACATCTACGTACCAACGTGCAGTAGATGATGCACACCACACCTGTCGCCACCAACACTCCCCAAAGATCAAGTCCTGTGACTAATGACAAAAAAGACCAACAGCCTATTCGATGACTGAAGTCAAGTATGTGGTTTCTGAAGATGATTGTGTGGAGGGCAAACATGGGGAGACGTTTAAAACAACAGTGCAGGAGACTTACTCTGATTTAGCGCGAGAGCTGGAGCATAGATGACCAAACCAGTGTAGAGAGCCTGAGAACAGATGGTCCATTAGTTGATGAAGTGGAAACTCAACAATCATGTGATTCATATTAATGCAGGTGTTTGTGTCACTCGTGCGCTTTTCCATAAAGTCCAAAGGAAAGAAGACAGATGTTTTTCTACCACAGTGATACACAAATGCAAACCTGATCCCCGCTCTTTATTTACCGTCTGTATGATGTACATTGATGTCCCAATTAATCGAATGAGCCGATTGAAGCGCCTCTCAAGGTACTGGGAATAAAAAGCAAACCTGGTTAGGAAGGTGCGGGCATCTAAAACAATGGCTATGCCTGTGAAATTCCTGAGAAATTACACTCGCTGTACTCTATTGATTGTAGATTGTAAAGCTGCAACCTTCAGGCAGACTTTGCACCGCTGCAGTTCACGGTCTGATATTTTCATACCTCATACGCGCTGGTGATGGACAGTCGGTAGAAAAGTGGAACAAAAATCTCAGCGGTGACGGCCGACATGATGGTATACGAGATCCCAAAGATCCAAAACGCGGTTCCGAACCGGTAAGCCTCCGCCGGTGTGCCGATGACTGTGATGCCTGACATGAAGCTGGCCGTGAGGGACATGGCGACCGGCAGGGCCGTCATCTGCCGCCCACCCAGCAGGAACTCAGCTCTGCTGCTGTCCTTGCGGCCACGGAGGGCCTGAAAGAGGCCGAGCCCTGCTGCCACCAAAATGATCCCAACAAAAACTACATAATCCCACACAGAAAAAGTGGCCACCTTGCCCCCTGTCCCGACCATGGTTTCCTCCTTATCCTCTCACTTCCTAATCTACTTTTTGAAATTGTATTGGGAAAAGAATTTCAGGTTATTTCATTCAAGGCCTTTCTCTTGAAATTGTAGCGAAATCTTCCGCAGCAGCAGAGGCAGAAGGAATTGGTTTGTTACACCCCAGTTGTCCAGGACATTTAAATCAGCTGCACTATAAGCAATCCTTCAAACAAGAGAGTTAAAATCAATAAAAGAAGGCACGTTGTAGTCCTCACACATTCCCTCTGAATGATGAATGAGACCCATCAAAGATCTCCTTGCAAGTTCGCAGATCCTCTGGTGCAGCCTGATGCTTTCCGCGGACTATAAAGATTAGTTTACTTCAGTTAATGATCCATCAAGGACGCATAACACTAAAGTCATATTTTCAGTGATTGAAGAAGGAAGGTGGAGATCTTGTTGTGTCTGCGGTTTGGGTCGCTCTGACGCTCTCTTTGGGTTCTGTGTCTTTCTTCCTTATGAAAAGCGGTCAAATATCCAGGACTGATCTTTATAGGTACTCACAAATGTGAGGAGGGAGGTCATGGAAACAGGTGCATGCATCATAGCTGTAATCAGACATGATTCATTTTGTTTTACTGAGCACATCTGTGAGTTCCGCTGAGCCGCTCCACAATATGTTGCTGATCACGTGAAACATCCCGTCTGTAAAGTATACCTAATTAACCTTATTTGTAATCTCACCGGCTCACTCAGGCCGTTCTTGAAAATTCAATAAGTTAATGTGAAACGATATAAAGAGTTAATGTTTGCAAGGATGAGTTAAATGCTTCAAATATTGAATGAGCCGCTGAAATGGACATTGAACTTCTATCTGGTTAACTGCTTTTTTAAATGTTGCATTGGTTTTAAGCACTCCCGCAAAGGGCTTCTTAGCCATGTGTGTTTCACACAATGAGTCTCCCCACTTGGGTTTAAACAACTACAGAAAAGTCAAAGATTGCTGTGGCAAGGACGAAAAGATAGACTCGGTCATTTTGGGGAAATCATAAAGAGAAATATGTGAATCTGAAGATAAAAACCAAATTAAAAAACAAACAAACAAATAAAAATATTCACTGGATCTCTTGGGCAAGACTTTTTTTTTGTTTTTTTAACCCTTAGCAATCATTAAACAAGACGACCGATAAGATAATTTGTTCTCACTACAGGCTGTTCTGCCCTGTCAGACCTTGTGGTGTGCAGAAAGGAATGTTTACTTCGTTGACATGAAGTGAGGCGTAGCTGTGCTGTATGCGGGCTTCTCTGACTATTCAGCGCAACCTCAGCAGCAGTTTGAATATTAACTTGCAGACAGGTGGAGTTTTTGTGTTTTGCAGTATGTTTATAATTTCGATGAACACGCAATTTCCTCACTTGTGAATTTATTGTTAATTAATTCATTTACTTTAGAGGTTTCATTGTTTTTGGTTTTTTTTTTAAATTGTAATTAATTTTTTGGTGTTTTGTGACATCTAGTGGAAAGAAGTGGGATTAGATGACGTTGGTCGGGATCGGTGAAAGGAAAGAGCAGAGGGAGTCATTGTTGAAAAATGATCTCCAGTGAATTATTAATTCATGCAATTGCAGTAATTGACAAAACGGACTTCTCTTTTAATCACAGATGCAAGATAACAGCGGTTCGTGTATAATGCTGGCATAAATACTGATCAGCAGGCATGCTCAGACTCAGCATCAACGGGCATCAGGAGCTCTCACGCAGGTTAGTCAAGAAACACGTATACACACAGATTTAAAAAAACAAAAACAAAAACTGTCATCTAAATGTTCTATTCTCTCTTTGTGGTGGATTTTCCATCTAGACCCATATTGATTGGAAAGCAATAATATTGGTGAACATGGAGGTGGCAGTGTTCCCTTGCTGGCTCTTTTTTCTGCTGTTCAGTCCTGCTGTTCCCATGTGTTTACCCACTGACTTCACCTTATACGTGGAGAGACCAGAGTGCGAGTTCTGTGTGGCGATCAACACCACCATATGTATGGGATTCTGCTACTCTAGGGTATGTACACTATCTGTGTTAACAAGGAATAAGTAGAAGAGAGTACAAGCAAACATTGACATGTAATATAAACATGGCTTAGCATGGTTCCCATTACCTTCACTGAGGTAATAATGCTTAACATGAAATTAAACTGTTGACTGTTGTGTGTTGCAGTTGTTCTCCACATTTTCTTTCACTCGAAAAGGTGCTCTGACTTTCTCATTGTCCTCCTTTGTGTGCCACACCTTCATCCCCTTTATTCCAGCATATTCGCTCTCCCCTTCATTACAGATGGGAGTTTCCCAGCCTGATCAGAGGCTTCCCCCAGCCCACAGTCTATTAGCAGAGCAAACTGAAACGGGGATATACAAACAGCACTTGTTTGTTTGTGTGTGGTGAACAGGACAGCAACATGAGGGACATACTTGGACCACGCTTCCTGGTCCAGAGAGGCTGTACCTACGACAAGGTGGAATACCGCACAGCTATACTGCCCGGCTGCTCCATCGATGCCAATCCTACCTTCACATACCCAGTGGCTCTCAGCTGTCACTGTGGCGCCTGCAGGACTGACAGCAACGAGTGTGTGCATCGGGCCAGCATGGATGGAGCCAGGTGCACCAAACCTCTCAGAAATCTGTACCCATTTCCAGGCCAGGGCAACTACATGATCCCTTTCTAATTCCCTTGCTGAGGGTTTTTTAAATGACCAAACGGATACAACGTTATCCTTGTCTTGTTGACTTACCCTGCTGTACGCTTCTGTGTCACTTCCAGATTTACTTTTAATCTGTAATTCTGACAATTAAACGGAAGTCTCTAAATAGCTCTCTGACTGTGGCTTAATCTGTGGCTTGCCTTCCCTGTTTCCGACAGCAAACACAAAGCCGGTGTGTTCCACAGTGCTGGCTCACGGGTCTATATTTGCATCAGTGTGGAGGCCACATTTGTGACCCATCTTTTATTAGACAGCTTATCAGTGAGACTGTTCAGCCAGATGCAGGCATAACACATTAATGTGTGTCATCAAACCCATGACTTGATAAGTCACTTCTGCTTAACCCTAAGTAGTTGGGAATTTAACAAGACAGCTGGAGCATATTAATAGCTGAGCGTGACCTGTCATGTGCATGTGTGTCACAGTGGTTATTAAAACATTTGGGGATATGACATCACGCTAGTAAGCTTTATCAGTGTTTGGTTTGTTTTTTTGTTTTTTTTTGTCTCAGCTTCTCATATTGTAGCACATTTTGGTTAAAATGTGCAAACAGAACTGAGAGCTGGTACGTGAAACAGAGCTGACAGTGAGGCAAGGGTGGAGAACGGAATGTTTGCACAGCAGATGCTTTGGCAGGGAAAAGTGCAGCCGCCCCACGCGTCCACAGCAACGCTCAACAAATCATCATCCTAACACAAAAGATGGCATTTGCTCCTACGGGAGCGATCATTTTCTGTATTACTCATCTGGTGCTCAGCTCATTTCACAGAGGGAACTTTGACAGTGCAGCTTGCAACATCGGTTCTTTTTTATCCATCTGCTTTGTTTGATATTTCTGATTTATTTTGAGAAATACAAAGTTTTTAATGTTTCTATCTTGCTTCCTCACCCCAAAGGCAAACACTGGAAACACTGTCTGCATAGTTCTACTCCTAAGAAATGAAACTCAGCTGAATGACAGCACACAATAGTTTGAGTTGTATAGCTGACATTCCCACACTGTGTTTTGAAAACTCTAATACCCTAACGCATTAAACAGCATGGAATTTGCTCTGGTCAGCACTCCAGGGGCAAATTCCAGTGTAGTACATAAACAATTCATATATTTCGAGGTTATGTTGTTTGTATTCCTATCTTAAGGTCTTAATACTTCAGAAGAAAAGCTCCAGTTTGGGTTTATTTTCTCCAAAAACTAACTACAAATACAAACAATATCAAATCTTTTCAATTATGAAAAATGTTCCACGGAAAGAGTAAACAAAAAAAAGTTCAGTTGACAAGGTAGCAAAAACAGAAGATGGTTAAAAAAAAAAGTCAGTATATTTTGTGCATGGTGTGAAATCAATGGACTGATTTGGTGTTCTACCCTTCAAAAGACAATTTTTCAAGTCAAGGACACAGTAAGGTCAGCTCTGGGTAGAGGGCATTTACTGTTCCATTCCTTTTGAAACTATTTCCAAAACAGACTTTTTCATACCTATTTTGGAATCAACTGCATTTTTTGAAGTTTTTGTTGGCTTACACAATAAAACTGGTTGAAAGTATGTTTATCTGTCTGGCAAAGATAAGAAGGGAGGAAAGACCATGTAGTTCCACAAGCTGAGTGCACCTCCCTCTGAAAGCTGCTTTCAGCAGAAATACATTTTGCCTACTCACTGTGTCACCTGCTTCATCGTTAGCGGTGCTGTAAGATTTCACTTAAAATAAATATGCTTTTCTTTGTTCCGGATTTAACGTTGACTGTTTGTCTTGCCATGTTAAGAAAGTTCAACAGTTCAGAATAAAATATGCACCTTTTTTGTGGAGTGCCAAGAAGCAGCTGATGTGGTTTGGACTGCACTTACATAATGGGAAGTTGGTGTTCGTAAGTGTCACGTGGTTAAAAAAGAACTTTATTTTGGGCATTTTATTTTTGACTTAATTCATCACAGGCCTTTGATCCAGTATACCTTTAGCAACTTTGTAACTTTTTATGCAGCCTTACTATTTATTTTGGATTGTGACAGAAGAACACTGTCAATGTTGTTCCAAGAAGCTAAACTGGAGCTGCAGGCCAGCTTTGCATGCACTCATCTTCTGTGGCTGCTGCTATAATCCAACAATGAGACCATTGATCCATTACAGAATCAGGTAAAAAAAATGTTAATAGAAATACAAAAAAAACCAAAAAAAGTGGAAGAGACAATCACAGGAAACAGTGTTCCCGCAACGTGAAGATTTAGCATCTAGTGTGAAACCTCGGTGATCACAAATCACCAGTTCAGTTCATTTTCTGGTCTCACTGGCAACATAGTTGCATTCAAAGATATTATTTTCTATTTAAAGAGCATATCTCTTTTAATCCAAAGAGTATCCCTGCTGCACTCGGAATTGTCCTTGTGAAATTGTAAAACTATTCTAATGAAATATGGGGATACATTTTTTGTTTGTTTGCTTTTGAAGAAACCAACTGTTTCAAGCTGAAGAGAAGAATAGACTGCAATGTCTGCCCAATGAAACTTCTAACCTTACCAAGTATGAGTGTTTCAACACACTATTTGCATTACAGTGATGCCATTCTTTCATTTTGCAGCATGTTCTTACAGGTTTGCAGTGTGAGTTGTTTTGGGCAGTCTTTGAAAATGTGTCCCAGGACACATTATCAAGCATTCTGGGGAAAAAGTGGCCAAAAATTGTGTGACCAGCTTGATCTCAAATGGGTCCTTGGTGTTTTATTTGCATTTGCATCACTCAGGACTAACAGTGATTAGACTTGCTTGAGTTGACATTCCTTACCCGGTCAAACTACTTTTTTCTAGACTCTTCTCACCAGAGTTGATTGTACCATTGGATACTGTAAGGTAATTAACACATTTCACATTTCATTTGACATTTTCTTTTTACTGATCAACCACATGCCGCGAAAGCAGAAATGGCAGTAGACACATTACTAGGAAATGCTAAAAATAAACAAAATACAAAGACTTTCAGTTTTCTATATCTGAACAACTTTATCAGATTCATGCCACCAAACTATGAACAGAAAATGGACATTTGTGTACTCTTAAGTGATCATTTCTGTTAGATCCATACATTTTATATTAAAGATTATGACCACAAAAGTGTTGCCAACGCGGAAGTGACTTGTGCAATACTACCAAGGCTTGGCTGGTATGCACTCCCCTTCATTTTCAAAACTCATTCACAATTCATCTTGTGGTCTGATCTGGTGGTCCATCTGAAAATATTTCCATAATTAGATATGAACCCTTAAAAAAACACTGGGGTGTCAGTCAGTCAGGGGGTGGACTGCATAGTCCCATTAATACCATTCTATCTTAAACTTAGCCTGAGAAGTGATCTCTCACGATAAGTATGTCCGGTTAAGTATGTCTTCCATTGATACGATTTCAGCCAATTAGGGCCAAGCATTGGGTTGATCGGTGATTGGTTGTAATTCGAGCTCCACCCCCCACCCCCGCACAGAGTCAATGGAAATTTCCAGCGTTTTCTTCAGCGGTATTTCTCCAGACAGAAGCCGGTGTTGCGGTTAGAGCCTGACGTTATTGGATTCGAAAGATTCTTTAAGAAAAAGATCTACATTTGGTAAGTTGCGTTTAATTATACTTTCATAGAATATGAGAGCTATTGGAAACAATACGGTTCTCGGATTAGGACGTAATTTTTTATTCTGGGTGCCTTTTGCTCTGAATGGACTAAAGCTTCTCAACAAGAATTTGTATGTAGGGAAATGAGATCTACTACTTTGGTAGAACTCCCTTTAGTGCGGTTGTGCAGTGATGTTTTTTGTACTTGACCATAATATTTTTCAACAATTTTTTTTTCCAGTTTATGTTTGTGAGTCGCGATCATGTATTTGTTTCTTGAACAAAAACATACCTTTAAGTCCTTGAATAATAATAACCGAGAGATATAGATGTACAATATTTAAATATTATGAGAACAACATTGTCTAGAATGTATGAAAGTGTGGGCCCTCCATATATGGTTATTCCGGTATGTGTGTTATGCCCCTCCCCCCGCTTCTCTCAGGACCCATGCATCCTGCTCACGTGGTGAAGTGTCGTATCTATTTGAGCGGTTCTCCGCCCTTAGCCTGCTAATCTCGCTTTACTGTATGACAGTGCAAGTGTGATCTTCTCATCTTTGACTGCATCTTCTCTCTTCAGTCTTCTAAGTAAATCGCCTCCAGAACGTTTACGTCTTCACTTCAAGAAAATGTCTCAGCATCAGATTAGGTAATTTTAAGTCTCTCTCCTTATTCACTGTTTTCTTGTTCTGTTCGAATGACTGATTTTTGTTTGCATAGTTGCTGCAGTCCCTTTCTATTATAACTGTTTGCCATAAATTTGGATTTATTTGTTTGTTGATCTCTTCAGCCTCCCTGCCAAACTCATAAATGGAGGAATCGCTGGCATTGTTGGCGTTACATGTGTCTTCCCCATTGACTTGGCAAAAACCAGACTGCAAAATCAGAGACAGGGTCAGATGGTCTACAAGAGCATGTAAGTGTTTTGTAAATTGGTTTCTATGTAGCAACACTAATGTAAGGGTGCATTATATTAGACTTATATTTAATACACCCCTAGACAATCTGCTCAGATGTTCAGATTTAGTGCCAGTACATACTGGAGTGTTTCTGACTAATAAGTGTCTCAGAGACGTGAATTCCCGTGAGGGATTAAAATGTTACTTCTCAGTATATGTTTTTCCTGTTTGACCAAACTCGTGACTCAGTCTGGTGTGTGTGTGTGTGTGAGAAACACATCATACTCAAATCTTAAATAAAAAAAAACAAAGAAAAAAACATTTATTTTTTTTACCCTCTCCTGGGTGATAGTTAATTTACATCAGCATATTGCTTCCTAAAGTTGTTTACTTTGAACTTTACAGTTAAAATTTCCTTACTTTTTTTTTCATAGGATGGACTGCCTTGTCAAAACAGTTCGAGCAGAAGGTTACTTTGGAATGTACAGAGGTAAGATAATACACATCTTCATTTTTAAAGATAGTGTAGGACAATATTATGTAGAGGACATTCATTTCTAGACGGTGAGACTGAACAGTGACTACTGACGTCAGCTGGGTATACAGTATCTTACATTACAGAGGCTTTAAATGTAAACGGAGTGCATGAGCTGCTGGCTTTACACAAATGTAGTTAAGTTCTATATATAGTAAGGTGGAAAAAGCAATAATATGTTAATACCATTCATGCAGCATAAGGGAAATGCATGTGCGTAATTGTAAGATGAATATAATACATAAATGTAACAATGAAATCTTGTGGATATAGTTATGACTAAAGAAAATTGAGGCCTTTAGCCTGGGTCTCTGTTTGTGAGAGGAATGCCGTTTGTTTGCATCTGTGTTTTTCATATTACAGACACCCCCTGGGATATTGAAGGCTAGCCGATAAGGCGCAGCCACGCTGGAGGCAAACCATTAATGGTTCTTACAATATTGCTCTACTTAAAGCTATAGGCACAGATTTTTGTTTGCAATCTATTATTATTGGATTATGAATTCATTGAATGTCTTTTCCCACTGTCCTTTTGACTTGTCATGGGTCCTTATTTTCCACACTTGCAACTGTGTCTCTGCAGACTTTGGGTAATCATGAAGACGGATCTCTAAAATTATCATTTTTTTCTTAGCTGGTCACAGACCAGGTTTCTCTAAAGTCTGCACGCACACGGTGCATGTAGGAGAATTGGGTTCCCCACTTCACTAACATGTCTTCATGTCTTTTGTTCTTGTCATTAATGCCATTAACCTATTGGAGCCTTAAAATGGATATTTATTTTTCTCATAGTTTACTCCACACTGTGTGTGTCTTTCCCCCCCTCATTATTAGATAACTCTGTGTTTCATAGACCTAATGCTTGCCTCATTCTGTTGTTTTTTCTTTTCTTCTTTATTCCCTCATTCTGTTTCAGTTTTTCACTTTGCTTCTAAAATCTTTGTGGAATGTAAATAACACTCTTAACTGAAGCTACTTAAAATTGAGTTACAGTACTGTAAATTCTCTGTTATAGGATGCAGTTGATACATTGTGCTGTTGTAATGCTAATAAATGTTTGTGGTGACATGTGTCAACTCTTTCGGCTTTATTGTTACTTTAGTGCTAATATTTTGTCTTTTTTCTCCGCAGGTGCAGCTGTAAATTTGACCTTGGTCACCCCTGAGAAGGCAATCAAGTTGGCAGCAAATGACTTTTTCAGACATCAGCTTGCAAAAGATGGGTATGAAGAGTTGTCACATTAAAAAAAATAAATAAATAAAAGCAAACCAGCCCATTATCTTGTTTTTGCCTAATACATGTGTCTGTTAACAGAAAGAGTCTGACGGTGTTCAAAGAGATGTTGGCAGGGTGTGGTGCAGGCATGTGCCAGGTTGTTATCACCACCCCTATGGAAATGCTAAAGATCCAACTACAGGATGCAGGCAGACTTGGTGAGTATTTACCATTTTTGGTATAGTAAATACAAATCACTGTTGCCTTGACGCTGTATGAATAATAATTGTTTGTCTGATCATAGCTGTGCAGCAGCAAAAGCCAGTCAAGATGTCAGCCACAAAGCTTGTGGTCACCAATGCCATGTTGAGTCGCTCCTACAACTCTGGAGCAGTAGTTGCAGCGCCCCCAGCTGTATCTGCCACACAGATTGCGCGGGAGCTCCTCCAAACACAGGGCATTCAGGGTCTTTACAAAGGTCTGGGTGCAACTCTGATGAGGTACAGGATGTTCTTCCTTCTTCACTTGCTACTCTAGTTAATTTCGTATTGTTTCATCAATTATTATCTATTCTAAAACTCTTTGTTTAATTCAATCTTTTTGTCTATCAGGGATGTTCCTTTCTCGGTTGTCTACTTCCCATTATTTGCTCACCTGAACCACCTGGGCAAACCTGGCCCTGGGGAGTCATCGCCCTTCTATTGGGCTTTCCTCTCAGGCTGTGCAGCGGGATCCACCGCTGCTGTGGCTGTTAACCCCTGTGATGGTACCTATCAGATACATTGTGAAGCATATCATTGAAATATTAGTAAAGCCATTGTTAATAATGAGTCTATTGCCCCCTAGTGGTGAAGACGAGACTGCAGTCATTAAACAAAGGATCCAGTGAGGAGACTTACAGTGGAGTTGTTGACTGTGTGAGGTGAGACAATCATTTGTTATCAGTTATCTCATTTTTATTTATCACTTTTTAAAATGTGTGAGCCTGCATAAATAAGCCTTTTCCTTTTTTCTTCACAGTAATATATTGCGGAAAGAAGGACCTTCTGCCTTTCTAAAAGGGGCTGGTTGTCGCGCTCTCGTCATCGCTCCACTTTTCGGCATTGCACAGGTTATGTACTTTGTGGGCATTGGCGAATACATCATGGACAACTCGCCCCTCAGCCTTCTGTCAGTATGAGCAGGTTGGCCTCTAGGCTTGCCATGCAGAGGGCCCCTACGTGTGTTTGTGCTGAAACAAGCGGCAGCTATTTCCCATCCAGGGGGTGTTATACTGCAGTGTTATACTTTCTTTGACCCAAAGAGTCCTTTCTGTTTCCCTCTATGAGGGAAGGGCACTCAACTCCATTAACAAGACCTTTTTTTTTGTTACTGTTACCTGTTACTGTCTTGATGTACTACTAAGTGATTTTCCTCGTACTACAGCTAAAGAATTTTATTTATTAGCTTTTTTTCCTCCATGTTCATTTAAAAATAATTTGTTTTGAAGCAAAAGCTTCAGAGCACAATTTACAAAGGTCCTACTTTTGTGCATTCTCTTACATTTTATACTGAAATATACCATGAATAATGTGGTCTACAATTGATTATAACTCTTCTTACTAGCAGGGGACCATACACTTGAAAATATACAACCCTGACCTGTTATCATTTGGTCCTTCATTGTCAAGTAGTTTGAGTGTATGTATTGTTACTATCTGCAAAATTTGAGATGCATTCATGCACATTATGTTGGTTCATTTGGTATTTATATCTTATCACTGGATTTGTAAAATTTGCTCATTTTTGCCTTAAGGATACAGAGTGTCATCAATTGACTGAAAAAAAAAAAAAGATCCATCCTCATGACACGTGATGGCATCCTTGGTTTAGTGGTTGTTTGAACAAATTCAATATGCATTAAAATTGGCTATGAATTTGATTATTTAGTTGCTTTTTGTTTATCTTATCTCAGTCCTGAGATGTGTTGCATTTCACCTTTCCACGGTGTGATGGGAAATGGTCACAAATCAATAAAAGCACCCAGGTTTTTCTTTATTGTGGTTAACAGGAATGGATAAGCGAAATTATGTTTCACATTTTATTGACACACTAAAATTTCCATCCACACTAGATCACACACCTAAGCTCACTATTACAGCTGACTATTGACCCAGGAGACCCTACAGATTTTACAGCATTGCAGATCATCAACAGACCTTTTCCAAAATGCTTCATGTCTACATGGATTTTGTGCTTTACACCAAAATTAATTGCATGTATTTAGTTACTTTTCAAAGGTAAACCAGTCCTCACACATTCAGGCACATAACATATGAATAGGTAACAATATATCTGACCTATAATTAACATTACATTGGCTGGAAAAGGCATGATAAATAATATTAACAGCAAATCAGCATAAAATCAGGCGTCCGTATTTACAGGAATATTGATCGTGTCAAATCTTGTGAACTGTGTTGATGATACAGTGGTCCACTGTTGGAGACGCAGCCAATAAAATATTATGTTAAAACAGAGGAGTGTAAAGGTTGCATCCAGAGCTGAGCTGCAGGAGTTGAGGAGGTGTGAAGACAAAGGTCCAGCACTCGGCGTTGGAATTGGTCCGCGAACCACTTGGATATGTTGGAATCCTCGCCATCACACCACCAAGGCTTGTCAGAGAAGACAATGTTCATATGCAGGAGACAAATACATATGTCAGAATGGCTGATTGGGGTATATGGTGACATCTACTCACCGTTTATATGACTTCCCTATTGTTCCTGATGGCACAACACAGAACCATGCTGAAGATCATTCCTATGATCTACAATAGGAAATATTTTGGGATGAATAAGGAATTTCAAACAGAGTTGTTGTGAATCCTTGAATAATTTATGTATCTGCCAATTATTACCATTACTCCTGCAACACCGATTCCTATGTATCCAATAATATGAAGCCTCTCATTGAAGAAGTCTGTTATTGCAGTAAAACAATCCTGAAATACACAATATAATAATATTATGATAAAAATATGATAAACACTTATACTTTTAACCAGAGATTCTGCTCAGGTCTTTCGATTTGGAAGTTTTGTACAAATTAAATCATTTCTAACACAAACTTGCCACTTGTTATAGCTAGATATATACTGCCACCATGTGGTCAAATGTTGTTATAGCAGGTGAGTGTCTACCTTTGTATCCTCAGCAATGTCTGCACAAAGCGTGTTGGACAAGTCTGAAGTCGAACCCCCACAACAGTTTAGCTGTAAGAGGACAAACAAAAATAACTTAACACCATTAGTATCCATAGTAAACAGGAAGCTGAAGCCAAACCTTACCCACCGTCTTATGGTAGATGTATATAATTGCTGTGCCATTGGAGGTGGGGGCATCAGTGAAGGAGTTCCTGTAAAAACTTTGGACATCTTCCACAATCTGATGTTGACAGAAGTTGAAAATTAGTCCGAATGAAGTAGGATGACAACAACAACCACGATAATAACTCATTTTAAATCCAGTCATTATTATTAGAGTAAGGTACCTGCTCTTTGTTCATAAATCCAAACACGCCAGCAACAATCTCTGCTCCAAATATTATCAGAAGGCAAGCAAAGAACTGCAAAACAAAGAGGAAATATAAGAGTTTACAGTGTGTAAACAAACAAACAAACAAACAAAGATTCCGTTTACGTTTCCTTTTACCGATGCAAGCAGGCATTGGGATTCACGCAAGGCCCCGAAACAGCCAAAGAAACCAACGATCATCATCAGGCCTCCCGCACCAAGCAGTATGTACACGGCTGAGGAAAGAGCAGATGCACGGATCATCAGTTTGCTTAGTGCTATAGTCGGGCTTTCACATGACTACAGTTCACAGTTTGGCCACTGGGTGGCAGCATGATCCAACCTTTCATTATCGAAGCTGGTTCAATTTGAAAAGAGAAAACTTGGTGCGTTTGTTTAGCAGCACGAAGGTGTAGGTGGAGAGCCAGTAGAAATCAACTCCCACATTTTTGCCTTATTTATCTGATTATACTCCTCCTTCTCTCCTTAAAGATGCACCAGGATAAGTAAAATAGAAATAAGCAATGTACAGTAATTATTTTGCTACATTGCCAGTTTGCATATCTGGATGTATGACGTTATTACGGAAATGGTGTTTACTGGTGTGGAAATAATCTCAGCTAAATAGCACACATAAATTCAGGAATCAAAAAGAATAGATCAGATAGGTCAGTGCTTTTAGTGAGACAGTCCAGAATCTGCTGAAATTAAATATCTTCAGCGGCCATCTGTGTCGTCTGCCTGTTGAGCAAAACAAAGATGCTGGACTCAAGCTGCAGCTGAATGCTTTTTATCTCTAAAACCAAAATCAGAAAGCAAACAGAGCTGCAGACTCTAACGGCAAATTAAGCAGGATATGTTAACGTTGTTTCCAATCACTCAGACAAAGACCGTGCGCAGTCTCATGGGGTAAAGCAGGAAAAAATAATAAATGCCAGATGCCATCTGCTTAACTGGCAAATCAAATTTTAGGACAACCGAACTGAGCCTGGATCTCATCACCTCCCCAGTGTAATTCCAGCCTTCACTGCAGAGAAGTGTAACCAAACACCGGGACAGTCTCTGAGGGTCATGCTCAGGGTCTAATCAGTGACACAGACTGCAGCCACAGCAGCAATTTAATTAACCCACACGGGATGCTGCTGCTGCAAGCTGTTGTTTTCCAAGTGTTGGACCAAAGGCGAGGTAAAGACAAAGGTGAGCGTGCTGCAAGAACAGAGGAATCAGCGCTGACTATTGTGTAGCAAAGAGAAATTTTTAAAGTCAGAGTGATGTGTCTTTTCACCATATCTTCCTGTGTCCTGTGTACAAAACATAACACATCCTGGATGGAATAAGGAGAACTGTTTTCATGCTGAGACACAATGGAGAAAGTTGAAGGGATATATTTAGATTGTTTAAATAAGGCCACCTCCATCAAACTTTGTTTGGTAGGCTGTATATTTTCCCTTCTTTAGAACCTACATGCACACACGAATCTGTTTACATGCCTGGTGCAGCAGACCAACAAAGGCAACAGAAAGAAAAGAGAGCCATCCACAGGGAATGCTCTCGCTTTACCTTGTTATGGCATCACATTCTGTTTAATCTTCCTACTGTTTAATACAGGCAGGGAAAACTGCAGCAGCATGCCCATGAAAGTTGCTAGGTTGTTTTTTTTTTTTTTGCCATGGCTACACCGACAGTCAGAAAAGAGATTTCCCTGAGGGTTTTTCAGATATAAAGTAAACCACTATCAATGAAATTGTTTGGGATGGATCCATATTTTTACAGGAAGTAAAATTATAGTATATATCTTGCAGATTTAATTAATGCGTGTGAACGAGGGTGGAGAAGACATTGACATTTTCCTAGAGGACTTGTGCAGTTTTGGCAGTATTTTCTGAATATTCCTCTGTTCTGAAAGAGCTTAACCAGGGTCACTTTTGATGGCATTGCCATTTCTCCTCTTTAAAGGATAGACATTTATATTACACTTAGGCTGTTACAGTCACGATACACATCTGTGGTTTGTTTTCAAGCAGAACTAAATTCAGCGTGGCGGAAACTGACTCCTGAGGTTGTGGACTGCGACCACCTGCCCTGCTTGACCTCCTGTCCTTCGGGGAGGGAGCCAGCATCCATGACAGCGCAGCAAACAGCTGATGAAGTGAAGTCATCATTTTAGGTCATGGTCTAAAGAGGAGTCACAAGAATGGTGCTCATTCTAATCATCTGCTCCTACGCAGTGTGTGGGCAGTGGCGTGGGCGGGTGGCTATATTATTGGCTGCAACACTGGGTGTTTGTGTTGCCTATTTAACATCAACATAAAGAGTTTTATTTGGATTACTGTAAACGACTCCCTGATTCGGGGCTCATTATCAGCTGGAGGTTGGGCTCCATCTGTCTTGAAGCATCTCTGCTGTTTGTCTTTTCTCGTTACAATGAAGGGAAGATCAGATCAATATTTGTAAAACATGAGCACTGCCGCTAATGGCACACATCGGTAATCATCCAGAGTGTCATCCATCTTTCATTTCCCCTCAGTGTGGTGGTGCATATGTCATACAGATGTTTTCAACATGACCAGTGCGTTACTGACAGTCTTCAACGATTACCACCTATTTATCATGTGAGTGTGCGTGTTGGTGGCGGCATACACACCTATGAAGAAGGTTTCTGGGGCGCCATCACCTGCCAACAGCTCCACTGTTCCCGGATCGAACCTGAGCCAGAGTCCCACAGCCAACACCAACAGGCCAGAGAGCTGAAAAATTGTTCCTCAAATCCTCAGTATGAAGCTCACAATTGTGACCTCTCATTAAAACGCTGCTCCTGATTTTACAATAATTAATTGATTAACTAATTTCACAATTAATTGACGGGCAAGAGAGTGTGACCACATTAATTGCTGGGACAATCCTGTCTTCCACTTTTTTCCACCAATCGATTAAGATTCTGTGCTGCTCTTGTTTCGTCTTGTCGCTACAGTGGCTCTTGATGCTCAATGCCTGTTTAAAACTTCTGCCAGAAATGGTAATACATTCACTCGCTGAGTGACTCTGGGTCTGAAACTGTCAAACAGATCCCACGAGAGCGAGTGGTTGGTCACGCATGGCCAAACTATTATCACACTGTCGTATGAACCATTAAAAAGAAAAAAAAAAAGCAGAACCATCAAAGCAGTAACAGCGACTCCCACTTTGTCTTTCAGTCTCTGTCTGTGCCAGCCTCACAGGGCCTCGGTGATGTAACTCACGCTTCC
Source organism: Arothron firmamentum (assembly GCA_016586285.1). NCBI lineage: Eukaryota > Metazoa > Chordata > Actinopteri > Tetraodontiformes > Tetraodontidae > Arothron > Arothron firmamentum. Next base: position 21,489 of record BJFM01001875.1, on the reverse strand, counting down.
ATTGGCTGCTTGTTTGGCTCCAGAGCCCAAAATGACAGCTTACTGTGCAGCCCTTTTGGCTGGGATCACAACAGCTCTGCTTTCCCTCCTGAAATTCTCTGAACAAAGACACTACTGTGCCAGAGTGAGCAAACTGGTCATCTTACATGAGGACACGAGTCAGTTCACTTATTTAAATCCGTTTATATGCACTCATTTAGCTGTAAAAGATGACTATCTAATCGTGACTTGACTTTTTATAACAGAAAAGGCAAGATTTTCAATCAAAGGTGTGAGCACATAATTAGTATGGTCCTAATTCTGCTCTGCAGTTTTCTTTGACGTCACGTAACAAAAAAAAAAAAAACTGCACTAAAACTCATATTTAAAAAAAAAAAAACAGGTAAGGAGGAAAATTAAAATGCATGAATGATCACCGATGTTTATTACATAAACATCTGGTATGTAAATGACCAAAAGAACTATAAATGTCATGCCTTCAATCTCATGGGATTGTCAGAGAAGTTTTAGTTTCGTTTTTAGCAAACGTGATCTCGGCCCAGCAAGACTGCCATTTTTATAAGGACTTTACCGATTATACTAAAAACGTCCAGCAGGGGGCTCCGTCTCAACAGGACTGACTAAGATATCGTTACAGCATCAGTAGTCGGAGAAAAGAGTAAGTTACAAGGGGTAAAATGCATGTCCATCTGTTGAGTCCCACAAACAATTTGACCCTAACTTTAAAAGACAAAGTTACATATGTTATATACTAATAACATTAACGTCAATGGTTAATCTTTGCAGAACATGGCGAAGAGTGTTGAAACAGCAGCGGCGCTCTACTGGCAGCTATTAATCACACTCCATTAGTAACTACACACGTCATACAGAAATGTCTAAATGGATTTTACTCATTAAATTATCAACAGTTAATTGGGGAATCCATCAAGCAGTAATGACACAAAGGAGCCACAGCTCCTAAGAATAACTTCAGGTTCAGGAGCCTGAAACGGAAACATGTTTTAAGAATTATATGTAAATACAACAGATGTGCAGATTTTGCAGATAAGAGCATGTAAACACTAGAGAACAACAGGGCACTGTCTGCATTTCCACACGCAATCGTGACCCTTTGCAACCATCTAAATATGCTCCATTGAGACATAAATATTGTAAAAGACGCAGAAACACCACCTTTCAAAATATTGCATGAAAAAAAAAGAAAGAAACGGCAGCACCAGCGCTGCTAGGAATGCCAACTTACCCAAAAGATGAAATTGAATACGAAAAGCAGATATTTCACACATTTCATACCGCCCTGCACTTTACTCATGATGCCGCTTGAATTGTCGCTATCACCGCCGATATTAGTATCGATATTTTTGTAATTTCTTGTCACAGCTAGACATAAATCACACAGATACGGTGAAAAACGGCGCTACATCCAAACATCCGCACAGTCCATTCGCTCAGCCGCCGCGCGCCGTTTGACACCGCCCACCTGCGCGCGCGCATTGTGATGAGATACCCCACCCGTGCGTCTGGAGCCCGCGAGCCCACGAGGGACACATAAGGATGACGTAGTTGCAAAGACAGTACTTCTATTTTTTCAGTTTTATTTGAAATTGTGAAATAGAAAAAGAAATAATCTTGAGGATTATTCCTTTGATCAAACCAAATTATGAAACGTGTGGAGGCCAGATGTGAAACCGGCACAGTGCTATTGTAAGTGTATTGATGTTGAAGTCTTCTAAGGAAAGAAAATTAGCAATTTTATTTTTCCCTTCAATTTTTGCCTCTAGTGTCCTCTTGACATACTATAGCAAGTTTATCCCCATAGAAAAACCTTGTAACTGGATATCAGCCCACATCATGTCCCACGTCAATGTTTATCATATCAACATGGGAAGCTGTTTACAGCTGAAACAGTATTTTCCAATCTGTAATGTGAAAAGATAAGACGAGGAAATTTCACATGCATGTGTGCCCCCCCCCACACAAACACAATAGATATTTACATATCTACGACGTGTTTGTGTTACTGGGGAGAGGCTTGAATCGTGGCCTCTCTGCTCTATCTTGTGGTGACATTGACGTGGTGTAGTGAAGGTCGATTTACTTCTTGCACTTCCTCCCATCTGCTCACCAGTTCTCTGGATCACCGGATGATCTTTGACCCCGGATCACTCAGTATGCCAGCTCTGGGAAGAGTTCTGTTCCAAACTTGTTCCATCCATCTTCAAGGCAGCAGAGAGAGCTCACCTCAAACACGATGATCAAGACTTTGCTAACAATTTTTTTTCTTAAATCTTTTTTTTTTTTCACTTTTTCATTCTGGGGTTTTGAATGTAGAATTTAGATCATAATAATGTTTTTGACAGTCGTTAGTCAATGAAATCTTTTCCACCTGTATGTTTCTGAAAGGATGCGCTTCCTCAAGCCGGTTGCGCCACTGTGCGTTTCTAATTCTATCCACTAGGTGGGGATGTTGAATCATACTCGAGCGTCAGCCCCTGTGACAATTTCCACCTCAGCGTTGTAACTTAGCAACATCCTGATCATGCTCACGACTTTATTGATCTTTTTTTGCCGCAGTTAAAGTCGGTTTCAACGAGCTCTTTTTTGGAGAGTTCCAGAGTAAAATTTGTGAGTCATTGGGAAAGACAGCTGTGCATGTAGTTTCACCGAGTTTCACTGAGTTTCAACTGCTTTCTTGTTTATTGTATAAATGATTCAACTGGTCTCTATTCGGCCAATAAGGAGTGTATTACCAGCGGCGCGTGTGCAGGCAGATTATAAATAAATAAATAAATAAATAAATAAATAATGCAATAAGACATAGGTCCATCATAGACAGATGCATAAACCCACACTGGGACTACATCAGGATGAGCTGTTTCACAAAAGATTTTCATTCTTTTGTGTAGAGTTTGCGCAGGTCTAGAGCAGAGCCTGTGAGACACCAGGGAAGACAGCTGTGGATGGAATGTCACTCACCTAGGATGCTTTTGAAATAGTTTCAACATGTTTGCTTTTGGAGTCCAAAACTGTATTAAATAACAATGGCTTTTACAGCAAAATATTTTGCAGAGTGCTTTTTATTTATTTAGGGCAGAGGAGAGGACGGTGGTGTGGTCAGTAGAGAAGCCCATAGGAGTCAAGCTGCCCACCTACTGGAGAGTTAGTGCAGCTTGTCAATATGCTACATGCTGTTTGTTGTTCTGCAGGATTTGTTTAGTGGATGTGTTAAATTATTCATCACCACCTACGTAATTTACTGGCAGCCAATGGTACAAATGTATTATCATATTAATTAAACTAGAAACGCACTCGGAGCATGCAGACCTCCACCAAGTAGGTCATTTTCCTGCATATTGTGACTTATACCTTTGGTATGATCACGTATATAGGCATTAGTAATACAAGGTTACTCGCTTTATGACGCTTTATGATCAAAGCCCCTTGGAGGTTGATCACCACCTTTGATCTTTGGAAGATCACAGTTCCTCCAGAAGATCACCAACATTTCATGAGCTGTTTCTTGGCCCGTTGTTATCATTTCCTCAAACTTTCCCTGAAATCTGTTAATACTTTTTTTTAGTTATTTTGCTAATAGACAAATAGACAGGTGCTGTATGTATGTACTTTTTTTTATATATATATTAAAAGTTTTTAACTGCACTCATTTTAAGTGGTCGACTACATTCCTTAACCAAAGATACATTAAATACAATAAATCATTTTGATAATGTTCTAACTTGTCCACTAGAGGGAAACATTGGGTCGTGTTTCAGGCGCACAAAAGATACCGCCATGTACTTCATATTCCTGGCAGTAAATTGGAGCCATGTGGGTTTTTGTTTTGTTTGTAATCTTTTTTTTAATTATTATTGTTGAACCTAAAAGAAAAAACAAAGGATGAACAAGTTATTATTTCTTGGAAAAACAGTGTTTAATAAATAGCATATCAAATATAACAGTTGACAAAAGTTTCACTTATATCAGGCCTGACGTATTTTCAAAATCTCAGTCACGCTACAGTAATTATCTTTTTATGGAAGAGCAAAATGTTAAAAAAAAAAAAAAAAAAAGCCTTGCAGTGGTTTAAAGGTAATAAGAGATTTAAACCCTAGTCAGCAAAATGTCAGGAAAATTTCCCATAAAACGCTCCCTGCATATGGCTCATGTCATATTTTTCATCTCTTAATAATACATGTTGGCCAGCTGGAACTGTCTACTTTGGTTTTGGCGGAACCCCCAACAATCAGCTGAACCTGGCTCCTTGTATTCTTCCTAGAAAGTTGGATATTCAATGTCAGATAGCTTAATTTAATTGTTCTCTTACAGGTCAAAACAATAGGTACAAACGTTAGATATGAACTCACCCAGTCTTGAAGTTCATACATACACCCCTAACATTAATAACTTACTTTGTGCTGGTAGTGTCAGTGTGTGTACTGTATTTCACTCTCATTCTCTGTGTGTTGTCATAACTGTGACTGTGTGGTCCTTACTGCCGCCAGGACTTGCGGCTCAGCACGCACACACAGGCAACGTTGATGCGTATGAGCCTCCACGCCACCAGGTTTTTGAAGGAAGTCAGAGCACGCACAAAAGTGTGTGAGTTGGTGCAGTTGGAGTTCCAGTGCCTCGCATCGATCCCCAAACAGCCAGAGTTGCCAGAGTGCGCACTGTGACACGTGGTCTCGAAGAAGTACTGCTTCTTGTTCACGTTGTTGATGTTCACGTTTGGCAGCACCGTGACCTCATTGCCAGATATGTCCATAGCTTTGGTCTTGTTGCCCACCCAGACACTGACGCTCTCGCACACAGAGTAAACTCCACGGTGCTGAGGCAACTCGGCTCGCCTTCGCGTCCTCTTTCCGGAACCATGTAAGCCGCTTGCTGGCTCAGAGTCTGGGGGGTCAGCACTGAAGAGCACCCTGGGCGACAGGTGGCGGCGCTTGTTGAATAGCTTAGGGTCCACAGAGGGGATGGAGCTGGGGTTGTTTTCCAGACGCCGCTCCTGTGCCGTCCTGGCCACGGCATGGGCACTTAAGAGGAGGAACACCACCAGCATGGATGACCTCATGGGCACGTTACCTGTGGGATGTACCGTAGCACAGAAACACCTTGTCACTACAAATGATAAATAAAGTGTGATTCAAAACTGGAATATAATATTAAACGGTGTCGGTAAACTGATTCTAAAAGGGTAGACTCCAATGAATTTGGTGCTCTTATCTTCATTGCTGCAGTGCTGCACATCATAACAAGAAGCTTCCAGGTTAACAGCAGTTTTCTCTGGGTACTCCAGTCCCACAGTCCAAAACCATGCATATTAGAGTGATTCATGAGTCTGATGCCCTGTCATGAGCTAGTGAGCATTGTTTGATAGGCTAACTTATATTATTGAAGCTTACTGGGACTGTCGGACAGGCCCCTGCTGTGATCCTAACCAGGAAATAGGCAGAGTGGCATTGGCAGTATGCATTGTTGCGTGTTCCCATGACATTAACATCATTCTCTTCTTTCACAACAACACAAGCCTTTACGTTCCTGCATAGTGACATGTTGCACTTGTTTAGTATTTGAAACAGTACATCAGGAATTGCAGGCATGCTTTCACCTGTGTTGGCTCCCTTACATACTAATTTTGCCTCAGGTGTCTGTGTCAAATACTGCTGGATTAAAGCAGTTGCCATAACAAATCAAGACTGGTACATGAGATAACAATACAGACAATTATTAAAACATAGAAATAATTGTATGCTAGGGTCTGCTTTCTAGTTAATATCTGCACTCTCTGGGTTATTTTCCTGTGCAATAAAACACAAGAACAGAAATTATTGATCCAGATTGAAGTGCTTCTGGTCACGGAGGAACCGGGCTTCAGGAAACACTTGGAAAACTTTGCTCGCTGAGAACAAAGTTGATTAAAAGAATGAACTTTAAATATGCCCAACACCCCCTAAAGTCTCTTTTTGCTAAATTATGCAAGATGTTCCTGAGTAAAGTTAAAAACAACACTCGACACTTTCCAGGAAGAACATTATTTTTCATATTGTTTTTCACATTTGCAGTTCAAATTCTAAATTGAGAATGTCAGTGTAACATGTCTGGTGGATGTTTTAGTTTGTTTGTTTTAAGTTCCCTTTCCTGTGTTTGCTGCTAGTTTTACTTCTTGGGCTTTGTACTAATTGTGCACACCTGAACTCAATCTAATCAGCAGCATTATTTAAGGCTGGGTTCCTCAGGCTCCTCTTGCCCAGTGTTGTTCTCCAGCTGTCTCCTTGTGGATTATGACCTCACAGCTCTTTGTGTTGTTCCTTGTGGATTTTGCTTTTTTGTTTATTTTCCAAAGGAGTTAAACCTCATTAATCTAGTTTTTTTTTAGTTTGTTTTTTTGTAAAACTGTTTCCTAGCGTGGCTAGTGATTTTTGGTTGGTTTGCCTAGTCATTTTTTGGACAATTAAGACTTGTACTGCAACTGTTGGATCTTCTGCTTCCGCTTATGGGTCCAGCCTCTACTCCACTCCTCAGAGCTGCATTTGATGTAAGAACTTTACTTTCTATACTTATACAAAGGGGGCTTTAATGAATCATTAATCACACAATAATGATGGATTGATGTCATGAAAAATTGGCTGAAGTCTTCTTGATTCATGTTGAGGCTTACACAGTTAGGGCCAAAAAGCCTCTGATATTATTCAACATTCATATATATTTTCTCTGCACGGAAAATGTTCTGTTGACATCAGGGAGAGATAGACAGTTATATAGGGAAAAGTGACAGCAAAAGCCTGATATTGTAGCTACGAGTCGAGGCTTGTTCTGGTGTTCAGTTCATCTTGTGTCATTCTTTAGATAATAAATGCATGTTTAAACACATGATTACTTCATTATTTTTAATAACATAGGGTAATTGTTAGAGATTACAATTCCTTATATAGCTATAAAAATAAGATGTTGTAGTATTAATATATATATATATATTTTTTTAATTGTAAAACTGGGCTACAAAGCATTAATTAGCTTTTCATCTATTTTGAGTATGACCTACACAGGAGTTCAGACTAATCTGCAAGAACAGAATGGGATTAAAAACTGTGCTCATTTTAGTCGAGACTCTTTTAACCTTTCAAACCCCCAACTGCGCTCTCACCTCAAATATAAATCCAAGAACAAACTGTCTCTTTACAAAGTGAATGATGAAAAAAGAGATTCCCCACTTCCATTTTGCGTCTTTGACCTCTGGGAGGCGCCGTAGAGTTCCTTTTAGGTTATGTCTTATTTATTATTGTAAAAGCACTCTTAAAATTTATTTTCCATTCTATTCTAACTTTATAAATAATAAAGAAATGGGTTAACATTTATTTACTAATTAAATTACCACGCTGCTGGACTACTATAATGTTTAGTTGCTTATTTAGTAAATTAGCCAGCAATTATGTTCTTATTTTAGGTGTTGTGTGTTCCTGAAAAATACCATAAACATGGAAGAAGGGCCTTTGCGTCAGCTCATCGATCAATAAAACATTTCTGTGCGCTTCATGCTTCTGGAGGCCCCATCATCCATCCATCCATTCATCTTTGTACCTTTTCAGTTTCTGCTTGTGAACTGTAGCACCTCTGTGATTTCTAGAGGACGTGATTATAACTGAATGTGTCCTGGGCTCCAGCCATCAGGCTTTGCTCTGGCCCCCATCCAGCCCTTCTCTGTTCCCTTTCTGCCTCCGCTTTATATCCCTGCTGAGAAACAAGCAAAGAAAGTGTTTCACCCTAAGCTCATAAACCCACTGTAAACACATTCTTCAGTGAGGCTGATCGAGAAGGAGAAAGTTAATAGACTCTTCCCGCACACCAGATCCTCACATGCTGAACATACCAAAAACAAATAAAGCAGACCTGCATCATGTGGGTAATCTCGGGTGGAAAACACGTTAAGAATTACATTAACATTGTAAAGTCTTGACTGCATGAGTTGTGACAGGTTTGTTAAGACTTACAACACTTTTGTAGACTGAAAGACAGGTATGAGCAGCACATTTAAAGATTATTTAGGAAAGAGCAGAAACCAGACCATTTAGGAATTTGGTGTTTTATGCACTGGGCGGCATTTTCCTCTCATGAGATATTGACATTCGGTCTGTTTTCTCTCCTTCCAAGACCGAGAGTCATTACAATCATTTTCAGTTAGGTGAAGGAGCCCAGACACCACATAGTTCATCACCGTGAAGACAAAGCCATGACTGTGTTTTGTCATTTCATCTAGTGATGTTGTTATTTTCAAGAGGGCTTTAATTTCGAAGCCTGCTTTCAGAGTCTTCATCACGCATCAGCCGGACAACACTGATCCAGAAGCTACGACATACGGTGGTGTCTGCAGAACTGGTTTGATCGAGTAGGTTATGGCAGGCTTGCAAAATGAAAGGAATGCAAGATACCTATAAACAAAAGAAATGGGTGGTAAATCTAAGTGACACAGGTGTACTCCTGTGAAGAATCTGCACTCTGGTTCAGGAAGTCTCCGTGCTTTACAGGACTACAGCGGTGGTGGTCCCAGCCGTTAAACTTGTGACCCTTCAGGCTGCTCAACAAATGAGCCATGGTGCTTTTCCTTTCCCTGAGTTTTTCTAGTTTTTTTGGTAGTTTTTTCTCTTAATACGAGGCAATAATCTGACAGATTAATAACCTGCTGCTGGGAAATGTTTAATCAGTGGTGTCAGGGACTCGTATCCATCTGCGCATACATAGTTGAGATTAATCTGTATATAAATAAATTAGCACAATAAAATGATCTTAGATCAAATGCAGCACAGCAGCAGAGAAATATAATAACAATAAAAGTTGTCCATTGTGGAAAAACTTAAATAAGTAATTATAAATGACAAAGTATATCAAAATACTAGGGAGAAAAAAAACAAAAGAGGAGGATTACATGTTTGGCCCTTGATGCAAACAGGCTAGTGGTCAAGAACCACTTGGCAGTCTGTGGTGAGACAACAGCAACAATGGTTCAAATGTTGGGTCAGAGTTATGCACAATATGCAACAGGATATACACCATCGGTCTGCACTCAACCAGCTCACGTTGTATTATTATTTTAGGCTTAATGCAGATGAGCGTCAGCCACCCCGACGATGATGATTGCAGGATGGAAAAATCGCGGTCCGATGACGGTGAATGTGCAACAACCACGGCCTCCGTGTCTTTATATGAGGAGAATTTTTAAATCCACTGGGCAGCAGCTGAACATCTTAGCTTTGGCTTCAGGCTTATCCTGAGACCAAAGTGACAAAAAAGGAAGTTTGCAAGCACCAATTACAAAGAGATAGATAGATTGACAATACTGAGCCGTGCACATGGCTGTGTGAAAGAAACTATGCCAGGGTTTGTTGACAGTTCACCGAGTTCTTCTTGAAAGTCCACTGTTTTCTGAGATAATAGCCACTCTCTGTTCTCCTCTAGATATACAGCAGTAAAGTGATGACATGATGCTATAAATGCGGTTTCTGCAGGCTCCACTTGCACTAATTTGGGGCAACGGCAAAAAAAAAAAAGTGTGATCTACTGTTTGGACCTGCTGCCATGCATTTAAAAGAAGACAATATTTCCAAAGTGAAATGAATCACCAATAATTTTAAAAATTGATGTTTATAAACTCACAAATGTATTGATGTTGCTACAATTTAAAGCCTTTGTTTTGAAAAAGTCATTTAATCCTCTGAATAACAAAAATAAAAAAATGTAACAAATTCTTAAACAAATAAAAATTTCACCCCAATATTCTCTATATTGAGACTCTATGGTGGCATTAGATATATTGTGCACTGAATCTAAATGACAGTTTCTTATCTTTTGAGAGGGAATGACATGAAACCAACTTTCTATGTGATCCATGTTCTGCCCCAAAGACCAGGGCCCCCCCCACAGCCACTGACCTCTGGCTCATTAGCTCCAATAGGCCCAGCTGATGATGACCTGCCTGGGATGTCTGTGCAGAGTTCATATGTGTACATCAAGTCAGACAGTCTTGACAGTAACCTGATCTGCCTAAGAAAGGAAATGGCGGGCGACTTCTCTAAATGCCCCTACTTTGAAATTGCCGTGCTGCTCATTGATCATAGACTGTGGGCCTATTCCCTGTACAACTGCTCACACGAGGAAGGCACTGATGATTCAGAGACAACTGGAGTCAAATGTGGAAAATGATACGAATTAGACATTGTATACCAGTTCTTGAGCAACAACCGTTTCTAATCCTAAAAACTATTTAAATGTGGAAAACACTTTAGGATTGATACTGGCCTAAAGGAGAACATCTGTTTTAGTTTAAATCCTTGGAAATGGCAGAATGAAGTGCACAGAATTTATTTTGGATAGTAGCTTTGTCACTGTATCAAAAACTGTTTTATCTGAATGTGTAGTTGTGTAAAACACCTTTCCAAGATACCATGAATTAGATGCCCAGTAGCATTTACATTTTCCAATATAATTACTAATATCCTTTTGTTTTGTTTTGTTTTTTTAGCAGCCTGACTTATTTTCTAGATTTGGCAAATGAAACAAATTTATGCACATACTTGTTTGCTGTAGAAAAGCCTAAAGTGTATCATTTTCCCTTACTCTGAAATAACTGAATGTTACTGTGTATCCAAAATCAACATCCTCCCCAAGTGCTGAATAATGATATATTTTCCATTTGGTATGTACAGGTCAGAAGATTTTGCACTGCACTGCAACCCAGTAAAGAGCAATCTGAAAGCCATTATCAACTTTTTTTTTTTTCTTTCTGGTCTGAATACTCAAACACAAGTAACAGACTTTCGACAGAGCCCTGAATTACAAAACAGGCTGCCTTCACACAGCCTCTTTCCCCCCCTCATCTTCATCAGACTTTAAATTGACCAAAAATACGTTTCTATGTTGAAAAACCACAATCTTCGAACAGACCATCCATCCACAAAGGCAGGATACGAGCTGACCGACGGTTCAGAAATCAGCATCCCCCCACAACCATGCTCCACACCTGTGGGGAACAAACATGCTGGCTTTCGGGTTGTGGGAGCAAATTGGAGCCCCAGAGTGTGCCCAAGCACACATGCAAACACCTTCTTCAAACCTTGCGGCTGCAAAGTGACAGCGCTGACTGTTAATTAAGCTACTCTTGCAATGTTTCTTTGATCAACTATAATTAAACTTCAATTGCTTCCAAGAATTTGAGCTTTTGCAGTTGATGTATCTCTTGGGTCACTCGCATCATAATTGGGAGCTTGGAGTTCATCATTTCAGCATGTGCTCAGCCCTGCTGCTGTGTCGCAAACATCACGACAAACGGGACGAGGCAGAAGTGCATCTTTAATGCAACATCGCATTTTAGATGTAGGTAAATGATTGTGTTGTCTCTATAGAAACTGAAACGCAGTCCTTACTGAGGCTCACAATCCGAGCAAGTGGGTACTCAGGAAACAGTTGTTTCCAAAACCAAAGAACAATTGACAAGAGCTAGAAGAAATGAAGCATGAGATTTTATACTCGGTTGATGATGACTTCTTTTTCCTCCCCCTCATCAATAAGTGCACCATATTCCATCAAATGGTTCCAGATTAATGGAATATGTGTTGAAACAGGTCCAGCATAAAAAAAAGTGGCTGATTGTTTGCTTCCTGTCTTCTCGCTCTTCCCTTGGCCCGAAGAGGAACATTGATGCTTCCTTAGTCCAAATCTTTCTTTTGCAGTCGTCCCTGAGTGTATTCCATTATTGTTTTATGTTGGACAAAAACCCAGAACACCCACAAGCCAACACATGCTAAAGACACCAAACTATGAAATGTATGGAAGACAAGAGGCCTGTTCATTGTTAAAGGAGTAGTTATAAAAGAGACTTGTGCACGTGCATGAACAGAGTCTGCTGAGATAAAGTGTAGCAACAGGATCTCCCACAATAGCTGGAAATCCTTCATTTTACTTCCACCAGTTAGTTGCATAATTATCAAAGTTACATAATGCAAAACATAATGTTGTGCATTAATGTTCTTACCTAAATTGTTTGATGTTTGTTGATGCAGTAGAGTTCACCACTATGATCTGTGTGTATGACCTGCCTCAGCTTGTCTGTGATTTGAAGTGATACACGCGATTTTGTATCACGGCAACCTGTCAAAAGAGTCGTAATGTTCTGGATTTATTGGCGAAACTCACAGATAATGTCGGTCTGCTGTATCTACATTACAGATAATTCTGTGGGGAAACAACGGTTATCATAATATTCATCTTTGGTAGAGTACTGAGGCTTCTGCTGACAGCTTGCTGCGATTTGAGGCAGATGTGTGAATGTCTGCAATGAGACCTCATATAGCATCAGCCTCCAAAATGGAATTTAGTCCCATTTCTAAGGAAAGCCTGCGAGAATTAAACCATTGCTGGTTAAGGACTTTTTAAGCTAATAAGAGGGTTTGTACTTCTTGCATAGGATGCATCACAACAAATTTCCTTTAGGGAAATCGATCGATCATACCAAGGAACAAAACACACGAATATTAAAATGTCAGTTTGACGAGGTTCCATCAGACACTAATTCCTGTGTTCAGCACACTGAGGAAACACGGCCAAACACAGCTCCGGTTCTGCTCCGGTCATGCATGTTAGTTAAATAAACCCTGACATGAGACGGGTGCACTTTGTCCAACAATGTGAGGGAAGTTCAGCTCGTAGAGTTTGCCGTCCGTCCTGTGAAGTGACGGTTTTATGTTTGTTTTTATTATGGTAATTGTTGAATCAGATTGTGTACCTCAGAGGTGTCTCAGACGTTCCCGGCCCGACGGTTCACTTACTGCAATGTCAGCAGTGCCACATCAGATATGTTTTTAATTCTTGGATGGACCAGACGGTCTGTCATTTTTTGTCTCTCTCTCTCTCTCTCTCTCTCTCTCTCTCTCTCTCTCTCTCTCTCTCTCTCTCTCTCTCTCTCTCTCTCTCTCTCTCTCTCTCTCTCTCTCTCTCTCTCTACTAAAGAAATGATCTTGCCAGACTTTTGATATCTGGGCTTATGACTGCCAAAAAAAAAAGTCAATTATTGAGATTTTTGCTTCAAAACCATTGTACATGCAGCAGAGGTATTTTAATGTAAAAATAAGGGAGCCCACAGTATTGAGCCAGAGCTCAGTTTCAGATCATGGGATGGTTTTTATTTTAAGTCAGACTGTGGCGAACTTCATTTCGTCTGCCACTCAGACATCCTGAATGCTGCCTATTATAGGTTTATATAGAGGGAACTATACCTTCACAGCAAAGGTGTGATGGGTTGCTTTTGCCAAGAGCTTTTAGGCTTTGATTCACTTTGACATTCCGTGGTTGTTTCTAAATGGATAGTTTATAGTCTGGGTTTACGGAGTAGTTGACGCATTTGCATCTTTATGGTCGAGCAAAAGGCTCCTCGCATACATTCAGGCAGGTTGTGGCTCTTAAACGGGAGAGTTGTTTCCTCACTGCAATCTTATCGGTCAGGATATTTTGGCTGTCTGTAAACGCACCTCTGCTCTGGAGGATAAACAAAGGGATGCCACAAAAGTGGAGGTTTGTGTGAAAAGACACGTGGTTGTGCATCTGACATCTCCAGAATTGACTGTTTGTTTAAAGCCAGTTATAGTTGTTGTCTGCCATCAAAAGTGAAGTCTCGTTTACAATAGATTTTCTACTGATTAGGTTTCGCGTAAAAGAAACAAGCCAGTTTTAGGAAAGGTTGAAGACAGGGTGAAAATATGTCTGGTGTTCTGAATGAGTAGAATGAGTCACATTCTGTATAGTGTGTGTGTGTCTGTGTGTGTGTGGCCTTATTGTACTATGCTTTGAGAGACACTCCTGCTTGCAGGGGCACTCCAGTGGAGAGTTCAGTCACAGGTACAGGCTTGTTGTCTCTCTGCCACTTATCCCCGCAGATATTCACTTCTGAATGTCTGCATGTTGTTTTAATCTGCTGTGTCAGTTAAAGATTCTGAGCACGGACCAAAGACCTGTGTTTTAGTAGCCGCTGTGGTATCACACCAACGTTCCTCCTCCTGCATTACGAGGAGAAATACAATGCTAACCAATCAGACTGTAGCCAATTTAAACAGTAGACCGTATTTTGATTTCCATGTTTCCAAAGGGGCAAAACGTTCCTTGAACTGTGCCAGAGGCTCAAAGAGATGATAGGACATGTCTAGATGTAAGTGTAAAAGCAATGCAATTATATGTGAAGGATGGGTAATCAAGTTTAATGCCAGTGAGGCCATGAATAACAGAAGGCTCCTGAAATATACACTGCATTAAAGTATTATTTCTTGAGGGATATATTGTTTTAAAAAAATATCCAAAAACTGTATGTTGGAAGTACAATTTGAGATGAAACAATGTCTGCAATGACATCCCATGCAGACGCAGGGAGGACATGCAACCACACAGAAACTCCCCTGCCCCCCAGGGGGATTTGAACCCCCAACAGTGTTAATAGCTGCACCATTTTGATCTTTTGCTTCATATCAGAAGATTCTGCAATTTTTAAAATTACTACAAACAGGCACAGCAAGTGTGCAGTGAAAGGTATATATTTAAATTGTTTAGTAAAAAATAAGAATGCAATATGAAAAAGACAATTACCAAAAAATAAATAAAATTGTGTGTAGCAGCAGGGGACTTTTATGGCGATTGTTGTTACCATCAGATTACCTCTCAAATCATTACCTACCATAAAAGAGATGTATCAATCTGATATCTGACTTACATTGACAGGAACATTTGTACAATGTATGTACAGTAAATTATTCCTGTTGGGATTTGTCAAAGCATCATTTGACTCACTGTAGGCAGCAAAAAAGAGCCTGAAATAGCCTGGAAGTAGCTACAAGACCGAGCCAACAGATACACTTCTAAAACAACACAGTGCTTAGTTACGGTGTGACAGTTGTCAACTGACCAGAATTTTCATCGGTGTTATGGAGAAGACAAAAATCTTTAGCACTGAACATTATTATTATTTTTTTTACATTACATTACATCAGCTTATGTACTTACTTAATAAAAGATATGAAATATCTAATGAACAATAAAAAGGGAATAATGACCGTTCATCTGTACTGGTTTGACAGAAAAGAAACAGAAATTACAGCAGAAGTTTATTACTGACAAAAGTAAGCTTGATATTGCGCAGAACGAGCGCACGTGTATTCTGCATTGAGAAAAGTGTCGGCGCCAGCCCTTGTCATTTTCCTCCAGTAAACTGAAATAGGAACTTTATGAATAGACGTGATCTTATATTCACTTCCTGACATGGTCAGAGTGGGGGAAAAGGAGCTTGTTTTGTTTCTGTTTATTCCCTGTGTTGTATGAAAGACAATATCACCAAAATTATGTGATTCTTTCTACTGTTGAATAAATCCTTTCTACACTAACAATTCACCACGCACATTTAGCATGTGTTCAGAGCGTAGCGTAGGTGGGAAAACAACATCGGTGCAGGGGGAAAGCAAAAAATTTAAGCTTTGCAAAAACCATTAAGATTCTTTTACAGAATGTTTGGAACCCTAAGCAATTGTTACCCCAAAAAAAGAAAAGAAAAGAGAAAAAAAAATACAGATTCATTTCCTGATAAGCACTGCTTTATTTCCAAGGTCAGTGTGATTTACCAGTATTTGTAATTGATCCATTTGAATATCTTGCAGGAATGGACCAGATTTCATCAATAAACAATGATGAAGACAGATTCAATGTTTCTGTTGGGCAAAGAAAAGCAGTTTTGACACCATTTGTCTCCTGCTCGGCCAGTTCACATAAAATACGTGTGACTATCCTATGCAGGCAGATATTTTCAAAATCTTTGCGGTCTAGTCAATCTCGCACAGACCACGCAGCATCTGTAACCTGTTATTGTAGCCAGGCTGTGTTCCTTCACCTGCAGCACAGATTTTTCAGCGATAAGAAAAGCTGGTGTGGAAAAAAACAAGTGCACTGATTTATAATGTTGCATATTTGAGAAGTGGAAAAGGGAGTAAAAAAAAAAACTCTGCATTTTTAAGACTAGGCTATTGTAGATCACAACTAAAGTAGAACACTTTTGTTCACCAAATAAGCAGACGATAAAACAAAAAAGCATGCAAGAATTTTGCACCATTGCTTTTTTTGTCTTCAAAAACTATCGCAGCACAATAACGGCCCATGACATTACATTATGAACCAAAATAATTACTTAGATGATTTCTTTATTAAGGCAAATGGTATTTATAGCTCAGTGGACACTGTCAATTATACTTATATCCGACTAATAATTAAATAACGACATTTAAATTCTAATAATTTAAAATTAATAATGTAAAAGAAATTTTAAAAATCACACAGTTTTTAAGACGCTGTGGTTTTTCCTATAAATGTGTTATTCTTAGATTATCAGGCAAGTTGATAATTTCACTTTGGGTCATTGAAACTTAACGAGACATTGGATAATAAACATCTGCTTTCTTTAACCATCCTAGTACATTTATCATCGGTGACCTCTAAAATGATGCGTGCTAGTTTATTTGTAGTCATCAGTCAAAAGAAAAAAAACTACATTACCCACAATCCTATGTCGTAGACTTCAGCAACATCTCTGAATGATGGAGCCAGCAGTGACAATGGTAATTGATAATGGCCTTGTGAGGTTTGTTGGCCAGGACCACAACAGTTGTGTACGAAACTGACGATAATACGCACTATAACTGATTATATCCAATACAACTGAAATGTATTTATTTTAAATGTGATCGTATATGCCATAGTCAAATAGTATTCATGCACATTGACTTAGAAATAACGCTGTTAGTAAAATCACCCCCTACTTAAAATGAACTAATATTTAATAAAAGAGGACATGTAGTTTAATGTGTAAATGATTCGAAAACACAGTCAAACTGTTAGTGCTCATTCAATATTTGTTCAAATTACTCTGAAAATCAAAAATCTACAGTACAGTCTGAAGTATAAAGTCCAATTACGCGCTCTTATCTTGAAAATGCAACCATTTGTTGAAGCTCTGTTGAGAAGACTTCCCCCAAGCAATCTCCTTGTCAACATGCCATGCATACAATACAAAAAGTGCAGGAATGCTTTGAGAAATTTCCTAGCCCAAGGAGACAAGTGCAGGTGTCATCGGCGCTATTGTAACCTGATAACCTCGAGGCCAAGCTTCAGAAACTTCTGATGGGATGGAGGTGATGATCGTAACCCCTTTGGGCCAGATTTTTAACCCTAAAACCCCCATTGTGCCTTGAAAGTAATAATTTATTATTAAGAAGTTACTCTCTTAAAATTAAATCGTTGCATGTAAAGACAAGCATTTTAATATATCGTTTAAGAAGTTTTTCTGTTAAAAAAAAAATGAATAGTTTTATGCACATTATGTTTACATTCACTATGACATGTTTTGCATTTTGTACCACAGCAAATTTTTGTGGTTGTTAAAAATGAAGTTAAAGTCATCCTGTACCTCCACAACTGTTGTCTCTTCCCTCCTCTAAGACACTGGCAAAGGTCACCAAAACATATTCCAGTTTATGTCCAATTTCATAAAAAACAGGAATTAGAAGAGCAAACTCTCAGGTCAGTATATTCAGCAGTCCTTTCTCAGAGTTGCACTTGTTTGAAAACTCCTCTGAAAGTAAGTGTGCAGATTCCTGCAGGCTGAGATTCAGATTCAGATTCAGTCTGATCTAGAGCTGAAGGTCCTAGTGCCTGCCGGGCTTCCTCTATGTATGAAAGATTAAATGTCACATTAAAATAAAAATCCAGGCCCCACCAGTACTATTTTATCTTTTATTTACACTCCCTACTTCTTCTTGTCTGGAGCTAACTAATAATAATAGCTCCTCTTATCCCTGATACTACTATTACCTATTATTTTTGAGCATCTTTTCTGAAATAGATAGATAGATGTAAAAGGTGAGTTTAAACTTGGGCCTCATGTAAACATTTGTCCTGGGTCTGCTTCAGTAAATGGTTTGCAGAGAGGAGTCTTCTCCTGGATGGTGATTCACAAAGTCTGTGTCCATGTTTAACAGTCCATGTTGAGCGCAGGAAGTTCCACTTATTTGGAAAACCCTGCTGATGATGTAGTACTTTAGAAAATGCCCAGAAAAGCACGGTCTCATATGTCATCATATGTCCCTATAAATATTGTTTATGTTCAATCCCATTTGTACTCGGGTTCTTCTGGCAAAAGCAGCAGATAATGTTTCACATGTTTGAGTATTTAGGGTTTTTTTTTTTTATAGGCTTTTCCAATTGTTCTCCATTGTAGTGTTTGACATTAGGTTTTAGTAGTTATAACTGGTGAACTTTTGAACACTGGTGCAATACATTAAAAAAAATAACAAAAAATTAAAAAACATAAATCTGGGATCAGAATAAAGAGAGATCATGAAACATCTTGCAATTTTGCTAACTCTGTGATAAAATTAGTTTTGTTTTTGTTTTTTACAGTGTGTGTGCATAATAATGTTGAAATATTAGATGTGACCTGTAGCCGAGACAGGATAAACTAATCCAGGTGTGGAAGAAAAAAAAACATTGTGGCTTTTTCTGTCCTTTTAATTTTCCTCTAATCTTGTGTGTACTTTCTTTTCTAGGTTTATTTCTCATTAGATAGTGGATTTTTCTTTTAAATTATCAGCTGCATAGATCTGGATTGGAATATTGAAGCCACATTTTTTTTTTTAAATTTTGATATTGTAGTTCCACTTTTTGGAAACGTAAAAAGTTAGGGAATAAAAGGAATCAGTTATTCATGATTATTATTATTATTATTTTTTGCTTTGTTTTTCAGAGTATGTAATGACTCTATGAAGGTGTGAAGTTGCTAAGGATAAAAGGTCACCTAGTACAGTGGGGGGGGGGAGGGGGGAGGGGGGGCTGCTGAGGTCCAAGATTCTTGACAGCTCCTCCATGGCCTTCATCCAAAACCAGCTAACATGTTTGTAGAGACGGAGAGACAGAGAGAGAAGAGATGTCCTTTTAAATTATCATTACACTTTTATCCTTTAGAGAGTGAAAGCTAAAAATGAAGACACCCTTGAAACCCGAGCTACATCAGTAGCTTCCTTCTGCTTTTGGGTCAAAAGCCTTTGGGGGGAATCTTTGTTTTTGCTCTGAGACTCCTTTGCTGAACCCCATTTACCCTGTCGGGCCAGGCCAGACTCTGCTACAACAGATTTTGGACACTTTTTCCTCCGTGTGAGGAGTCTGGATAAAAGTCAGCAGAGGAAGGGGGCAAATAAAAGTCATGTTACAAGGGGACGAAAGCATTCTGTCTGTGTTTCCACTGACTAGACTTGAAGCCTACAGGCGTCTTTTTTTGATAAGCTCAGAATTTCGCAGCTAGGCTTTTGACAATGGGAAAATGTTTTTGATCTTTATATATATATATATATTTGCCTTATTGACCTTGTCCTCATACCTGTGTTGTATTCTCATGTATGTGCATTTGCATTCAAGGCAATTGGAAAATATTTTAAAACGGGTTTTTGTAAAAACGTGATTTTATTTTTATTTTTGTTTTAAGCCGAAATAAAGCATTCATTCATTCATTCATTCATTCATTCATTCAACATATGCAGGTCAGTACAGTCCACTTCTCAGTTTGTGCACAGTGGATCTCAGGACGCTCATTAAGGTTTACAGCTGCAGATATGAAAGTCAAATTGGGAGAGGGGTAGAGAATATGTGCCAAAACGTGAATATATATATATTTTGTTTGAACTTTTTTACACCATAAAATCGAAGTCCAAGATGCCCATCTTCCACATGTGGGATTATTTTATTCAGGTCCAAAAATGTCGAGTACATAGTATCATGTTTGCCAAAGAGAGAAAAAAAAGAGATTTACATTTAGGCTTGTTTAAACAGAAAAAAGGAAAATTATTTGGCCCCCTTGTTATGACATACAGTAAAACCAGAGTGTGTGGTTTTGATGTAACCAATTCCTGAGCTACCAGAGCCATGAATAATATTTTATGCAGGATCACAGATCAGCCTTTGCAACAGGAGCGGAGAAGAACATGTTTGCACTATGACGGACCACATCTGGCCTTCATCAGCCACATCAGCTCATACACGGCATTTCAAAAGACAACCCAGTTCATGGAAATGAGCCGGAAGTTAGATCACAATCTCCATTCAAGAAACATTCAAATGTGATTATCGCAGTGAGAAAGCACCGTGAGACACGTCGTCATCAATCTCGGGTCACCTTCACTGCTGGCGCTTGTTGTAGTTGTGTGCTGATGTGAGCTTGCAAACAGCCTGCATGAGATCACATATTCACAACATGCTATAAAAATGTTGATTTCCAGACATGCAGACTATAAAACCAAGTATTTGGTGTTTACCCTCTGTAATGTCCAAGCCATCCTTTTCATTCCTTATTTCCTGAGCATGAGTAGATTCTAAAGAACATTACAATTTTTTTATGATTGCTTAGGCACGATTTTGAAAACAGGGCTCGGAGTTTCAAAACACTTCACACAATTAGCACAACCACACACACACACACACACACACACACACAATATTTAGAACACCTCAGATTCTGTGCAACATGAAACACTTGTCAAAACTATATACACATTTATAAAAACCAGACCATGTACAACAACATACAACACACACTTTTCATGAGGCTTAACTCTCTTTGAACCAGTTAAATGCTGCTGTTCTTAACTTAAAACACTTTTAGCAATTCTACTTCTCAGTGATTAGATTACTGCAATAAAGTACACAGAGAAATTGCAAATATACAACATGGTAAATCAAAACACAAATCAATGCTCCAGACTATTGAAAATATGAGTTATTTTCTTCATATAAAATCAGTCAATCCATAATTGCCAGTGGTTCATGACATGATCAACTAGTGCCGCACGAATTTCAGTTGTCAAATTTGGTCCTCTTGCTTCAGGTCTTGTCCTCCCTCTTCCCTGACCTTTACCTCCTACTTGTCCTTCACAGATTCCCCCTCTCACCCTCACTCTTCTTCCTCTGACTTCTTCCATTTTGGTTGAAAGCAAGTGAACTCACCTGCAGCATTTTTATAGCGCTCAAACCTGATTGTTGTGTCTACAATAAACCAGTCATGTGTTGGCTCACCTGATGTGTGTGTTTAATAATTGGCTAATGGGTGTGGTGATTTATCAGTCAGTGCTTTGGAATTACAATAAAGTGACATCATGATCGACATCTGTGTCTAATGTAGACAAGTGTGTTTAGTGTTTTGCAAATCACTGTGTATTGTTCTGCAAAAAGTGTGAGGCTGACTTTGTGTTTATAGTAGTGAATAACTGGTGCAATGTTTTGTTCTTTGGCTGTAAAGTTTGGAAAACTATATAAGACTTCTGATTTTAATGTTTCTGCAATCAAAGATTTTTTTAAAAATGCAACATGGGTAAATTTGGGGTAATTTTTTAATGTATCAATTTAGAAACTGTGGCAAATAGCCCCCCC
>BJFM01001874.1:31447-62743 GCA_016586285.1 Arothron firmamentum | reverse complement strand
AAAAAAAAAAAAAAAAAAACCCTCAATGGCCAAACCATGGCCCTTTGATTTCCAGAACTCCTGGAAACCCTGGAAAAAATTGCAGGAATTCCCCCTGAACAGGTTGCTGTATATCAAAGGGCACACACACACACACGCATACACACACCACTCTTACACCTGTAGCAACTTGAAAACAACCACTTGGAATTGAACCTGGAACCTTTTAACCACAAGGCAACTGTGCCAACCACAGTGCCACCGTGGCGGAAAGGAGAACTCGGAAAAGAAAACGAGTGGTGGCAGAAGCGGAGGGCAGGAAGAGGAGAACGCAATAACAAAACACAGCAGAGCTGTGTGCATCCACCCAACACCACAGTGAAGCTTCCCAACTAAACTGAAGCTCTACTTTCTTCTGATTTATTGCCTGATTTTGACCACTTCTTTCCTCTCTTTCATTCAGCGTGCCAGTTTTAATTTAATCCACAGTGGTCAAGTCAACGCCCATAAACAAAGAATGCACCCAAAGATTAATGATGCTCTTTCTGAATATTCTGGAGGCAGTTTTGGGTGGCCGTGAATTGCCCGTAAATTATGAAGACCATACTCTGGTGGAGGAATTTATTCTAACTTAAATGAGGAGAACTGAGCTTTGAAAGTTTTCCCGTATTCAACACATACAGCTACAATCAACGCTGACAGTCATTTCTAAAGACCACAGAGCTAATCTTCATCACCGCAGACAAACATCGCTTCATCACTCACTTTCACGCTGCTGCAGGTAAAGACGGAGGATATATGGAGGTCTATCTGGAGAAACAGACCAAGCCTGGCCCTAAAACTATCATACGTGCATCCAAAACCAGGAGCTTCGATGGCAGATATTAGCGGTTAGCAGCTAAAAGTGCAGCGAGTTACAGAGTCAAAGCGAGGTCAAAGAGCTCCAAACCCACAACAAGTTTTATCATCTAAACACACTGAAGCAATGACACGGCTATACTGAACAAGAAACACATCCCACAAGAGCTGCTCTGGATCCCAGGACACAATATTAGCCACAGCGATGATGAGTCAAATAACTATTACACTGGAGGCAACAAAGACGATCTGAACCATTTTACACAAATATTGAACAGTTTTCAAATGAGAAATGCATGACCGAAACCATCTGATTATAATGTAGCATCAAGCGTCACTGCAACCACAAAGCACTTGGAAGTAGAAGTTAAACGGTTTTATCTATAAACACCCTAAATTCTGAAAATAAGAAGAGTCATTTAGTGTTAACAAAACGGAAAAATGAATAAACAAAGTTAGATTCACATCACACACACAACATTGTTCCGGTGGGGTGGCAGAGTCTGAGACCGACAAGTTCCAGATGTAAGCCCCGACACTTGTTGTGGATTTAGCGTATCAAACACAGCCGTGCACTTTTCCAGGCCTTGAATTTAGGATGTATTTTCTTACTTTAAGAAAAGAAGAGTGTGTGAGGCAGACTTTGGTTCAGTCCTGACGGTCGTCCCCTCTCCCTTGTACCACTGAGGCCGCGTCACTGTCTGCTTCAGATTTGACATGCCTGCATGGACACGTATAAATTCTCACACTGTGTTTTCTGTTTCGCATTACAAACACATGCATGTCCGCACACGGTACGTGCATTCATCTAATACTAAGTGACAAGCATGAAAAAAGGAACAAATACGTGCACACATGCACACTTTCTGTCGCCATCTGACATTAAAGCGCTCCCCCCGCACCAGAAGGCAGTTGTTTATGTAGATATAAACTATTACTCTAATTAGCCCATATGTAGTCCCCCAAACCAATGACTATCTCTGATGAATATTTAACGATGAAACCCGTGCACACGTATGCATAATAATGATCTGTATGCTATCAAACAGTGCCTGATTAGTTCATGGCAGACAGTAAGTGCTCATCCTCCCGTCTCTCGCTGTGATCATCAACACTTTCTGGTCTTCTTTCGCAAACATTTGCAAAAAAGACTTGAAATTCGTCGCGTGTAAACATGAGGAATGTGTCACGTCGATGCTCCAGATGCAGGCAAGGACCGCTCACTCACTGCTGATATTTGAGCTGGAAGGTGACCTTTGCATGCGCGCCCGCTGCTCTGGTCCGACGACGTAATTCGGTTCAGAACCCAGCTTTGGTGACTTTGTCGTGTCTATGCTGCACCAGCAGCCTCACAGTATGACAGCGTAAGGCTCATCAACTGATCCAATGGAGAAAAAAAAGAACATGACACCATGGAGGGTCTTCCTGGGTAACCTGGGATAGAAGCCCAAACTTGACCAAGCCCATGAGCAGACGTCTCTGCTGCTGTGCTCCGTCACCTTCAACCCAGCCCGAACCGGCCAGGATGCTGACCAGCTCCCTTCCTGTGCCAGTCCAGGTGGCCGTCCGGCCAGATCTGGAAGGGAGAAGCAGACGTGCTTGACGGAGTAAAGTCTGGCCCGGAGGGAACGAGGGGGAGCCGCATTTCTACACCTCCGACTCCCCACTGACCTTTCAAAATACACAACACAATACTGGCAGATGCCAAAGCTCCTATCTCACCAGGGTCTGAAAGGACCAAACAAGCCCTGTAACACGCACACACACACACACACACACGCACAAACACAGGTGACATGTGCTCCCTGTGTTTTGTTCACATGAACACAAAATCACAGGATATTCTGCATGTTTATCTTAATCCTCGCTCACTTGCAGCAGTGTGGAGGGACAGAGGGGGTCTGATAAAAAAAAAAGAGAGAAATAGGATGGAGGGATGGGGGGTGGGGTTGCCTGGAGCCCAAATCGAGTCAGTTTTCAGGGGGGGATCATCCAAACTGCCAGTCCCTGTCTTGTCTTTTTTAACTTGATCCCCTCTCCTCCGTAAGCAGCTCACCTGCTGAAGGAAAACTACCTGCTGGGGTGGATTCGGTCAGACTCCGCCACTGCAGGAGCGATCCAGAGGTGGAGCTCTCTTCATGCTCCTCAAACGGGTTTGCACACACACCTGTGGTTGATCCAGGCTGAGCTGTCAACAATAAATGCATGCGTGTGTGTGTGTATGAGGGGGTGGGGGGTGGGGGGTGGGTTAGATGCTGGGTGGCCTGATAGCCTTGTTTATCGATAAGGATAAGGATAAGGATAAGGATGAACTTTATTAATCCCTTGGGAAGACTCCCTCAGGGAAATTAAGGACCTAAAAAATATCCATGGGATATGTATACACACACAATGTCTTCGTGAGAAGAGCAGAAAGGTAGGTAAGATAGGGAGAAAGGGGGGTAAAAGAGCTAAAACCGAAGAGCTACTGGAGAGGCAGCCGTCTCCCACAGCGCCAGAGCGATGGTTGCAGTGGCAGGGTCTCCTTCTGGTCTTGGACTGTGTTGGGGTAAAACCCATGGCCGCCCCCCCCCAGAATCACACGTTTATGTTATATCATACGTGACATCATATGATGTGACTCTTGACTAGAGTTGTCCTCACGGGTGCAACGTCCTCAGTTCCGTGTTAAATCCTCCTGCCATCATCAATCACTGTGAGTAAAGTTGTATAAAATTCCTGTTGAAGTTCTTTAACTAAATGTCGGTTTCAGATTTCTGCACAGCGAAAGACGTGATGACAGATGAAACCAAGAGACGTGCAGCTGAAGCGGAAGATGAGACACTTTGGAGTCTTCTCCATTAGGATTTCCCACCCCGGGTTCGCGCTGATTGCTTTGACTCTGTCAGGAATCAGAGGGAATCGTACTCTTGGCTGGGGCTAATGCTGCAGCGCTGGGAGATGATTCCAGACATGGCTCTTCACCAAGGCAACCACCGCGCTGCCGAGCGTTATCGAATTCCCACCAACGCGTCCCTCAGCACTGACAACGCCGGCTGAATTTGGAAGTAATCTGCTCGGCTGTGTAGGATGAGATCATTTGGATATTGTTGGAAAAGCTCAAAGGATGAAGGGTAGGTTAGCTAGAAGCTTTGGAATGCAGGATTTAACATCCAGGAATTTCACTTCTGGTGGGATATTTCCATATTTTGATCTTTTGAAAGACTAATTTGATCAAATTTTGACTCATTTTGATCCCCCTTTTTGACTGTAAGTCTCTCTTTTTTTTTTAGAACGATTAGGAGTTTAGCAGCTCTACAAATCTTTTATGAGCTTTGATCTTTCGTGTTCGT
Organism: Arothron firmamentum; assembly: GCA_016586285.1. Classification (NCBI taxonomy): domain Eukaryota; kingdom Metazoa; phylum Chordata; class Actinopteri; order Tetraodontiformes; family Tetraodontidae; genus Arothron; species Arothron firmamentum. The sequence goes on along the minus strand of BJFM01001874.1, from coordinate 58,574 downwards.
GCTAAAATCTCTTTGACCTTCGATGACATTAGCATTAGCTTAATTCTGTGGCACCCACATAAATCCCATGGATACTGTCTTGGTTTTCAAAAGCCACCGAATTTGAAAATATTCAGTGACTATTGTCTTTCATCCTCTAGCATTAAAACGGTCCACGTGCTACGTTTCGAGCCAGGTCCTGGGGAACAGATGTTGCTCATTCTGCTTGGCGATGCTGGGGAAGAGCACCAAATTATGCAGGTTTCAGCCCAAATAGCTCACGCACAATTACTCTGCCGGGGATCTATGTGCATTGGCACATTGCTGCGGTTCCCCCTTTGTTTTCTTAATAATTAGCTTGTGTTTTCACAGCGCAGTTTTTTTGTGCGCGGGTAAGAAGGCCTTTTCGAGTCTGGGTCTCCGTAGCCTCTCCCACAAACCCCGGCCTTGTTGCCTGTGTTCCTGTGACCTCGGTGACGGCTGAATCAGAGCTCAGGTGCTGCTTCTGAAGCTCACATTTGATCTGAGGAGCAAAGGAAATGAATGAAAATAACAGGGTTTTGTTTTTTTTCACTATAGAGCTCTTTTTGGCAAATTCTTGAGAGGATCAAACGTCTTGGTGATCTGTGGATTCTCTGTGCTGCAGATATAATGAAAATATTTTCCATCCATGTTGGAAAGAACTATTTTCAGTTTTTAATTCACAAACAAACTTAAAAATGTCTGATCTCCACAATCCAAAATATGTGCAATATCAAATGTAAAAAAGCATTCAGCTCATGCAAATCAAGATTTGTCCCATTATTAGGAGCAAATATTTAATCTGTTTCCTTCTCTTGCTGTACAGCTGTTGCTCTGTGTTTGAACAGTGGTCGATATGCTGCTTGCAAACCTTCCCATCGGTTCTCCACCTGCTCAACCACCTTGACCCTAGTGCGCCGTTTGTGCTGTAGATACGATGAAGAGAATGTGTCCAGTCTTACAGGATCTACTGGCAGCCATCATGGACTTGATTTGTGGAAAACCAACTGCGGCAAAACACCTACAAAGATCCAAAGCTGCTGCTTTTGTCTATCAGGGCATTTAAAAAAAACAACAAAAATAAAACGCATGTGTGCTCATATGAACAGACGTGTTCTGCGCCCGGCCCGGCCTGCTGATGGGGCTGTGGGAACGAGGTCACACCTGCAACAGCTGGCAGGGGTGATAAATGATGTTGCTTTAAACTTTGGAGACCGTCATTTTTGGGAGCTGCTGTTTATCCTCTATTGAAGTATAATGGGGGCCTTGGAAGGTGAGAGAGCCAGGGACAGAGGCTGCCCTCTGTCTGCTGTTCTCAAAGGAGGCGAAAACCAGCCCCCCGATTAGCTAATGGCACATTCCACTCCAATTAGCTATAATAGGACTGAGCAGCGCTCTGACATCAGGACTGGGATTTGCTGGCTGCTTCGCAAAGGTTCTCACAGCTTCCATCGACTGAATCAGCTCATAACTGATTTGGCTGATCGGGGCTGCGTTTTATGATACAAATCAAGACAGACATGCACGTGTTGGCCTTAAACGGTGAACACACGTGTAAAAGGTCTGACATTAGCTGCTATCTCACACATGTGCGTGTTTGCATGCTTCTCCTGCGTGAGGAGCCAGAGAGCTGGAGCTCTGTAGTATCATCTGCCCTGCTGCTGCTGCTGCTGCTGCTGCTGCTGCTGCTGCAGACTCCAGAGGTGCCTTTGCACGCTGCTGCGGAGGAGTCATCAGTAGATCCTCTTACCACCTCTCTTATCAGATCAGGGCACTCCTCCTCCTCCTCATTTGTCTTTTCATGCCAGTAAAAGTGACATGAAAATGACAGTCTAGACTGCAGCTGTCTTTGTGCGCAGCATTCCAAACCTTTACAGAAACCTCTGTGCGCACAGAAACATTCACACACATAACAGCCAATTGATATCCATCCAAGTATGCAGACCCTGTGCATAAGATCATGATTAGCACACACTGCCTGCAGCAACTGGAATGCAGAACATCCACAGCTTTCCAGTACTATGTTTTTTCTTTGAGTGCGGTTAAAAAACAGCAATTTGTGGGAGACAGAGAACTGTGTAATAAAAAATAGCAATGTGTGCTTATGTGTGCAGATGAAGAGCACGACCAACATTAACACGCGTGATCCTCCGTCAATAGTCATCAAAGAAAACTTCATTTATAATCCAAATCCCTTCCTGTCGTTTTCTTTTTCTAATCTTTGAAATCAACTCTCCTTGGTGGAGGAGCTACAGGGGAAAAGTTGTGACCATAACGAATGGGTTTACACAACATCCAGGCAGCAGTAATCTCCTCACAGAGCTGCACATTCAGGCTGCCATTCATCAGGCGGCTGCAGCGGAACGTGGGACTTCCACAACAATTACTTCTATCATTAAACTCTTTGTATTGTTGTGGTTTCCCTGTCTGATAAGGGTGATTACTGGCCAAACAAGAGCTAATCTTCTCCAATCTGCTCTGCGGTTGGGGGGAAAAAAAGCAAATCTCGGTTCATACCGCACGCCTGACCAGAGTCCGCTTACTGCTGTGTTCGACTGCCCCCTAGTGCTGACAGTGGGAAACGGTTGTTCACACACTACACAACGGTTGTTGACACACCACCTAAAACTTTAAAATCAGTGAAGAGCCCTGTAAAATACACATTTTTCCATTATTAGATAAAATGTTAAAATATTTAGTTTGCATCCAAGATAATTGTTTCGTCTCTGTTGCCCTGGTTTTGTACTTTATTATTTTCTGAAGAAAACTAAAAGGATGACGTATTGTGTCTATATCTGAAGAAAAACATATGGAATGTACAAAAGCTATGGGACTGTAATGTAAAAGTTATCTTAATCTGTATTTTAATAATTCACTAGTTTTTTTTAATGTATTATAATCTATGACAGACCCCACAGAAGCTCTTACATGGGAGCTATATATTTGTCTCCTATAGTTCTTCCCCCTCCCCTGCATGTGGATTATATAGACATGCACTCTTCTCACAAGCTTTTTTACTCTCTCAGCCTACATCATTCACATCATCATAAAAGCCGAGGCCCTTCATCACTTTACGGCGCCCAGTGCTACCGTTAGCCGCGGGCTCCCCCATCAGGGCTCCAGGCCTGCAGCCCCACTAGCTGTAAACCTCACCTCGCAGGGCAAGAGCGCAGAGGCTGGGAGGGGTTATTGATGCGCCATAAACCCCATTATTCTTTTCAGGGGAGAATGAGAAGGTTCTCCAGCAGGTGTAATTCTGTCTCAGCTGCGCGCGAGTTGTATTGTTGTTCAAAGCATCAACACACACACACCCACACAATTAAACCTGTGTGAACATTCCTTCTGAAGCTCTCCACTGCAGAGTGAGTCGTATAAATCTGCTCTTACAGCCGGATTTCCTTCACGTGAGGCCGAGGACAGATAAGCGCCCACTGGTGCAGTCACGATGAAGCAGAACTTCAGCACCAGACTCATCTGCACACCAGCATCCTCCTCTCAACCTGCAGCACACACACACCTCTGTTCCTGCACAGGGAGAGTGTGTAAACACATACGAACACACTTCTACGTGAGAGACATGTAGTCAGTGACCTTGAGCATGCCTACATGGGCAAACCCCCCCACCCTCCCCCAACACACACACATGATCACAACACACAACAGTCCTTGGGGTGACCATTTGTCATGTGAGGAAGAATTTACAGTCGTTCCCCGTGTGCCGCGGGCTCAGACTTACAGCATTCCTCTGGAAATTTATGTCCCAGCAGCTGTGGTCTCATCCGCCTGTGCAGACCTTGAAGACAACGCTGTCCCGGGAATTATGAGGGGATCCAATCCATTACACACCTCCAGGCAACTTTTCAGAGAGCGCCTGTATGTATGCACATGTAAGCCATTTACTCCGTGTCTTAGAACATCCATCAGCGTGGTTAACGGTGAGCGCTTTCCTGCCTTCTTGTGCTCGCAGCTGCCTGACTTCCTGCAGCTTTTGATTGCCAGCATGTGTGTAAAAACTTCTGCATTCATCTCGCTAAATTCTAGAGGTTCTCCTGCAGGTCTGAGTGTCAGACGCTCTTCGTTTGGAGGAGGAATACCCTGGTTCTTGTGGTCCACACTCAGCGAATTGATGACTTACAAGTGGGTTTGATGAGGTGATTATAAAATTATTATACTTCAGCGTGATAAAAAAGGATAAATCTTTAACACATCATTTAGCATAAAGTGTAAGCTGCCAAACAGACTCATCTATATAAACATGGATCTTTGGGCTACGTCCACCAACATGTCTGTGGAGGACGTGGCCACATAATATAAACTTGTCCAGCACATACATGAATAAACAATTGGGAGCTGGAGGCCGTGACTTGTTCTAGAGTTCACGACCAGAGTTTATTTGTTCAGATCAAGCTGCACGGTGAGCCAGGAGCGTATTTAGAGGAGATCCATGCTTTCCCAGTGCGAAAACTAGACCAGTTTGACAAAATTGTTGGAAAGCCTTCAGCTAAAAAAAAATGCCCCTCTTGGAGGCTGCTGCAGGAACGATGATGACAACGAAACGATACATTCCAAAGAATTTGAGTCCCCGCTTTACCGTTTCCTGAGCTTGATTAAAGGATTTGCAGATACATCTAAGATTAAGATCTCAGCTGTCCACTGGGAATTACTTACAGGAAGCCGTACAGCTGTTTTTATCAAATGTGACTTTCTAAAAAGGCCTCGTTCTGGCTGATGTTTACACAGCACAGACGCGCAGCTACAGCGATGTTTGTGGCGGTTATGAGGAGTTGCTGTAATTAAAAGTTCAGCCTTGAGCATGTTTGAAAATCAAAATCACAAGAGAATTAAAATGCAAGATGTGAATTTAAAAATACATTCCCTTCAAAGATTTCCTGTTGAACATCTGTAGCTTAGACTTTGTCAGAAAGAGCTGCCACAATCAAAGCAAAATAGTAGTGGTATCAGAGAGAACATGACTTTTTAGCCGACTGTACAGCTAATTTATAATTGAATGTTTGTGATCTTGGTAATAAACGTTGCAAATAATGTATGGAGTCAAGAAACAAATCAACTTTTATCCACAGTTCCTCCAGATACTCTGGTTTCCCCCACAAGCTACAAGCACATTATTTGACCAGAAACCTTGAGCAGTGCCCGTGTGTGTGTGTGTGTGTGAGTGAACAGTGTGTGATACCTGTATTGAGCTGTGTCCTCCCCAGGGGAAATCCTCAGATTACACGCAGTGGTCACTGGGACAGCACGTCCATGGCCCTTACTGGGAATAAACACAAACAGAACAGGAGTGATAGTTCCAGCTCTACAGAACAGGAAGCTAAACCAGCAAACTGCTAACCAGATCAGTCATGTAGATGATGGAAATTAACAAACGTGAGCCCAAATATAGATTTAAATTCCATATTTTATTTTATGAGGTTTATAGGTTTGATAAAAGAACCCATATGAAACATGAAACAGCAAAAATGATTCACAGAATCACTTTTAACAGAGGAACAAACATTTATCATGTCTGAAAGGATGTAAAAAAATAAAAAAAAAACCTAAAATAAAGCAAAACACAGGTTATAAATGACAGCCCCCACACGCCTACAAGCCGTTGTGTGTGTGTGTGTGTGTGTGTGTGTGTGTGTGTGTGTGTGTTTTGTTGTAGGTCTGCGTGATTTTTATACAGAAACAACCTGATAGTTTTTTCTTTGAATTCCTAAAAAAGAGCACACCTGCTACATTTCATCTGCGTTTTGAAAGCTTGGGTGGCGGTGTGTCACGTGCTCCTTCTGATTTCTTCTTAGAGGCAGATTTTCTTCTAGCATCCTTCTCCTCTGGTTCATACAGAGCACTCCTGACAAATCGTGCAGCAGCCCCCTTATCCAGACGAGCAGCTTTCTTTTTCTCCGTGATCTCTTTTACTCTGTTCATGCACATTCTTATCCTCTCCTGGAAAAGCATACAAAGATATTTTAAAATACACACACAGAAGAACTGATGCTATGAAGGAGGACACTGAAGAGAAAACATTCGTACCAATTCCTGTTTGATTCCGTGCTCCCGAGGATTTACGCCTTGTGTGACCAAATACACTGAGAACAAAAAGAAGATAAGATGCTCAACATAATAAAGTTACAGAAAATAGGATCAGTATAAAATGTTCAAGATGCATAAAACAGAAATATAAATAACTGCTCATGGGCTCTTTATAGACTGCGTTAGGGTTTTCCCTTGTTACGTAACTAGAGCTGTGGTAAGCATAACAAAATCATGACAGAGAAAACTCACTCCAGAATAAGGAATTGAGTGTGTAGACAGACATCAGATCCAACTTGGCTTGATCCAAAGGGTTCAGCTGTCAATAGAGGAATTACAGTCAGCACCTGTTGTATGTTTCTAAAGCTATTTGTGGGTGGGTGAGAATGCCGGTAAAGCAAATTAATATAAGCGTGTATTCAAAGTTCAAAAAAAAGTCTACCTTCTGCGACTGCTCGTTCCCGGGAATCGACATCAACTTCTCCAACATGGTTTTCACAGAAGAAACTGAAGAGTCAAAGTTTGTAAGCTGGTCGTCGATTTCTTCTGGGTAGTCCTCGTTTCCACGCGCCACTGCCATTTTCTGGTTAAATAATAGTATGTTTTATGTTACAACAATGGCAAGATGACACAATTCATATCAATTCAATATTAGCATGAACGTCAACAGGTGTTGTGCTGTGAAATGCAACCCCCAGTTAACTTTTACTAGGAAAGTCGTCATGTGCATGAAAGTCCCTCTGGTTGCACTAACTGGTCCCATCTGTGTGCTGTGGAAACCGTTCGATGCTGGGATCAAAAGGGAGAAAACAGCGTGTTGCGCCCCCTCGCGGTAATAGACCAGAAGATCTTCAGGTTTGTTTTACAATCATTAAAACCCGTCTAAAGAGTGTAAATAACCGATGTTCTTCTCAATACAAAATACCTGTAACACATAATTTGTAAAGGATTATGACAAAGGCAAACTAACTCATTTATCACGGTAAGAAGAGGAGGTGCATTTCACGGCACAACGCCAGCATGAAAGATCGCACGTGTTGCCGTTAGAACTGTTAGTAACAAAAGCAAGTGTGCGTGATCAGGTTAAAAACATATATAACTTATATAGATAACCATGTATTACCTTTCGGCACTGACGAGAAATTGAATGAAATCTGGAAGATATCACATATGAATATCCGCCTGGGCTTTCGCAGGAGGAAGTGACGTAAAAACGGGACTATTTCTGCTCTCTACTGCCGCCTGTTGTCTGGAGGAGCAAAGAACCGATCATTTGAACGTGTATGTTCGACATGGTTACTAATGTTTTTATCGTCCTAATGCTGTATTAAATATGATTAAAATATAGAGACCAGCTACTCTGTTTAAAGCTTTTCGTAAAGCTTTTCGTATTGCTGTTGCTCTGCGTCCCAACTTGAAGAAAAATCGAGTTAACCTGTTTTACAGATGCTATAGTTCAGTTTTCCCAGTAGATGGCGGTAGTTAAACGTAAAAATGACAACAATTTGTCACAATGTTTTATCAAGGTCAGTCTTGCAGTTTCATTCCACGTAGTAATATAAATAAACCGTATACTTCAACTTTGTAGTCACACATTTTTGTTGAATTATATCTTCAGCTTTCTTGTCAGTGTTGATTTGATTGGTTGACCTTCAGTGGTGAGAAGCAGCAGGTTTACTTTGACTGTTTGGTATCTCAAAGTTCTTATGGACTTTGTACACAGGTGGGACTTTATGATGAAAACACTGCAAGTACAGTGCTTCATTTTTTTTTAGCACAGGTCTTTTCATGTCTTTTGAAGGTATGTATTGTGATGCAAGAATAAAAGTCAGCCAGGTTATAAACTGTCCTCTGGGATACAGCTGGAAGTTTGCTCTACACCTGGGAAATATCTGCTGTTATGGTCAACAGTTGGAGTTTGCAGCCATTTCATGGCCAAATATCAAGCATTGTTAAATTTCACATTAATTTGAAATGCCACGTTTTTTTAATCAACTCCAAAATCATAAAATCTTTCAAAACTCTGAGCTACATTATAAATGTCTGGATTCCACAGTTGGTTTCGGAAAAGACGACAGATGTTTGGCCATATCTGTGTAGCCTTACAGCAGTGTCTATGATGTAACCCAGAACTGTAGAACTAAGCAACAGTTACTTATTCTAAGATTGTATTAGAAGGTCTTTATCTTTTATCAGAATTTATTTCAACGCAGTACATTTGTCTGCAGTGGTGCAGCTACAATTTTCTGCAATGCTGATTTTCTTCTTACAGTAATAAATGAATCTGTGTAATGAGTCTGGGTGAAGCTGCTGGAGGCCTCAGGCAGTGGTGGAGATCTGCTGGGAGCTTCATGTCAACGGCCCGGTGTCGGTGTAGCCACCCAGCTGGGTAGGTCCAGAGGACTGATAATAATTCCAGTTCTTCTTTTAAACAAACTCTTAAAAGTAAGAAATCAATTACAGCAGCAGCACTATTAATAAACCTGAACAGAGGCGATTTGCACATGCAGCAGATGCAAGCAGTCGTCCTTCGGGGGTGACGTAGAAGCCCGGAGGATTCGCTCCTCCGTGTGCTCTGAGCCAAACTACGCCCTTCGCCGACGACCAAAATAGTGACACAGAGTGCAAACCACATGTTTTTAGGGGTGACCTTGTGGCGATATTATGAATGTGTCGTTTAAATATAGTGTTGAGTTCGTGCCACCAGTTTCATGTGAGCTGTCACGACGTGCTATTTATATGTGTCTGTTAATTTGACTATTGATACAAATCAGGCTGAGGCGCATTTACTCGGGGATTAACGGCTGATAATGAAGTTATAACGGCAACTCAAATGAGAATGCCACAGAAACATGTCAGACATCCTGATCGACCCCTCGGCCTGAAAAAATGTTTTTCCCCTCAAAACATTTAATTTGAAGAACTTTGTGTAAAAAAACAGACAAGTAACAAACTCAACAGCTGACAGCACTGAAGTGCAACTGTGGACTAACAGTAAAAAGGAATTTTACAAAAATGAAGACAAATGAAAATTACCCAACAAATCCAAGCAAAATGTGGCCTATTTCTTCATCCCACCACGTATGATAGTGAAGAACAAAAAGGGTGTGTAACCACGATCCCACCCTGTTCTCAGGAACCATTCTGTAGATACAGCCTTAAACTGTTCTAAACACCACTTTGAGAACAGTTTCGTACACAAATAAAGCTGATTGTCAGTTAAGACTTCCTGTACTTAGTAGGCGATAGACTGAGTCACAAGACGCAATCTGTTACGTGATGATTCAGCATCAGGCTTCAGATTTTCGTCCATCTCCTCTTCAAACCTGGTTCAGTTTGGTGACAATGAGCACACGAACACACTGGTCGAAGCCCGAGCACACACACAGGCCTTGCTTGTCAGGGCTCCAGTCCAGGCTGGTGAGTGGCTGAGTGGACAGAGTGACGTTCTGCAGGAGGTTCAGAGACCCGGCCACGCCCACGTCAACGCCATCCGAGTCCTTCTTGCTTCTCTGAGCAGGATATTCACTAGAAATGACAAATGTTTAAACAGACAGCCAGTGTTTACACAGTAACATTTAAGTGTTTTATGCTGTACTTACTACTTCCATAGGTGCAAGTTTCCAGCCCCCCCTGAGGTCATAAAAATGTCTCTGTTTTGAGGCAGATGTCTGACTTGCCAGATGGTTGATTTATGAGCCTAAAACAAAGAAAATTGATCATTTCAAAACAAACACAATTCTTCTTACTCATTCTTTTATTTTTGTTAACAGTCATCACTGATGTGCTTTTCATTTTTACTGCTGGATGAACCTAGATTTTATGAATTCAAACTTAATCCCATCATAACTAACTTGTAAAACTGCTTTCATGTAATTGTACTCTCATCTTCGTTTTGACCACCTGGCTGTCTCCACCCCTCGGTTACCTTTTCGGACACAGAGGCGAAGCCTTTGGTGGCGTGCTGGGTCCTCAAGTCAAAGACGTGGAATTTTCCCTCCAGTGATGTGGCGACCAGCTTGTTCATGTTGATGTTTTTCCTGTCAAACTCTACGCAGCATACCTGCACACAGTGTGAGAGCGATTCCCTGTAGCGCGAGGTTCATCTGCTTGGGTTTGTCTGAGTGTGAACTTTCCTCTAAAAGGCTTGACATTTGGTTTCTGTGGTACCCAACTGTCTCCGTGACCAAAATGTCAAGAGGAAAATCTTTTTAAAATATTTACTTACATGACATTTTTTGCATTTTTTTCTTCATCTTCACTGTCATTCTAATACACTTGTTCAACTTACGCCATTTTTGATGTTAGTTTCCCATCGTAGACACATATTCCGCAGGTCAAACAGTTTGATGTCTCCATTGTCATAGCCGGCACACACACAGCGGTCCTGATCATTGAAGGCGTGGCCTGTAATAGAATAGAAAATTACATGTGTTTAACACCGTATATTTGCCTTAAACCACAGTTTGTGTATTTAAGGTATATTTTCTAAAATGTATAATCGTATTGCGAGATGAATCCTACATGTTATTATGACATGATATTTTATATGTTTTGCAGACATTTGTTACTGAAAAGTCTTTTTTTTTATAGCCAATCTGTTGTATAAAATGTTATTTTACCAAATGCAACTGTCCAACAGTCCCTTTTAGTTTCTCCCTCCACTGGCTCCATATTGACTACAGGCGTATCCTTTTGTCTAGGATCCCACACTTTTACTGTCCCTGAAATAAACACAAGAACCTTAAATTAATTATAAGTTGAACCTTTCCATTATGGATTGGAAGATATTACAATACACACTGCAAATAAACACAAATGTGCTCTCACCATCTCTGCTTCCAGTAACTATCTCAGGTGCACCATCTCCCACCCCCAGCCCACCAACACCATCTATACAGTTCACTATTTCTTTGTGGGCCTTCACACTGTACACTGGCGTTTCGGGCATCTCCAAATTCCTGTGGAAAACAGCATTAAATACTCAAAATTAAAGCCTGTTTCCATTTAGATGGTTAAGCTTTTTTTTTTTTTTTTTTTTTTTTTTTTACAGAATTTTATGTGAATTAGGACAAGAAAGATACAGAGGCTGTAAGGCCAGAAATTTAAAATACCATATACTGAGATTTCCATCAAAATCGCCAGTTGCTATGTGTCTTTGTTGGAGAGAGGTGGCGCCAAATGTACCACATTTTAGGGGCTTAGGTTTCTCTACCTGAAACACAAAAGCAAAGTCTTTCTTTGGTTTCCTGATTGATACATTAGACACAGATTGGGTGTTTACAGGTAATGGGTATCAGCAGGGGGCACAGTTTTAGTGATATAAAACACTGACCTTAATGAAAACCACCTCAGCCATGATATCCATGTTCTTTATACGTATCAACTACGGCTGTAGTTCAATTCACCAAATTGAAACGGAAGAGCAGTGTCATTGTAAAATTTGCTAAAAAAGGATGAGAAAAATCTAAATGTGTTCTATAACTATTATTGGTGCATACTGTATCTCTGACTGCCTTTATGTTAGCTGTTACTATGGAGACAGCAACCTAGCCTAGCACAACTTTCTTATTCCTCATTAGCTTGCCAACCTAAAAATCACATTTCCATCGTGTTTTATCGAGCATAAAGAGACGCAAGAGAAATATTTACGTGTTGTACATGTTACCTCTTTGATAAGCTGAACTTCTCCACGTTGCACTTCAAATATCTGCATCACTCCTGTTCCTCTCGCAAAGTTCCCCAAGCAGACGAACCTCGCGCTACAGGGAATCCATTTACTGTCAAACACTGTGTAGTTCAGACTCTTCTGAATATGCGTTATAATCTGTGGCTTTGATAGTGGGGTTGACATTGTTGCTGTCTGATCAACAAAAAGTATAAAATGTTAAATGTTTGGATGCCGTCTATTACCCCTGACAAGTAAACCAATCGTGATGTTACCGGAAACAGTCTCAAAAATTGTTGACCTGGAAGTAAGCGTAAAGCTGCCCACATTTGCCTGAAGACATTTTTTCGACTTTACGTAAACAAATTGTGTGTTTGAAACAGACAAACAACATACAATAATTCTTTACATATGGATAAAAATTCACGAACCCAATAAGACATATATATTTGCTAGAGCACCGAAAAGAAATATTTCATGTGTACAGGCGTCAGTCAGGTCATTGCTTGGGTCCTTTCTGCTACACGAGGGTACCCTCATGCCTCCGTGTCTGTCGTCCTCGCTAGTTTTGGTCGTTTAGTCTTCCTTAAAATTGATTTTGCGATGGACACAGATAAAACGTCAACCACACCAGGTGGCGAGATCGTGGATATTACAGACAACACAGATTCTTTCACGACAGTAAAATCTAAGAAGAGTCAAAAACGAAAACGTGAACAAGATGGAGCAGACATGGACACAGAGGAGACGGTGGTACGCAAACGACCACAGTTTCCACCGATTTCTGGCGACAAATTAAAGGCGAGTAGTGCGATTTTAATTAAAATAAAGAGTAACGTGTTTCATCTGGAGTGTTTTCATCGTAAAAGAAACAGCTCTGGTATCTAGACCTTGCGCAATGTTCATGACTTGAGTAGTGTTGCACTGTGGCTTACGTAATTCATGGAGGTAGCAAAACACATTTACTAAAATGTTTGACTTATATCAGTACGGAAATATCTGTGATCTCTTTAAGATTGCTCATGAAATGAAAATTTACATTTTAATGGATGAGAAGGATAATATAAGGTATTACCCTCTTATGTATGTAAGTATGAATATGTGCATATTAAATTATATTTTTTGTAAAGAGACGGTGCTCAAAGGGTGTTTAAATGTATTGCAATGTTTTAAACGCTGACTTGCTACAATTTTAATTATTAATATTTTCAATCTAAAGTCAGTACATGGATTTTTGTACATATTGTAAGTGATATGATTAATAAATCTGTTTCAGGGGCCAGATGAGATGCGCAAAATCCCTGTCCCAGCTAACCGATACACGCCACTAAAAGAGAACTGGACTAAGATTTTCACACCAATTGTGGAAAATCTACAGCTTCAAGTTAGGTTTAACCTGAAAACTAGGAATGTTGAGATCAAAGTAAGGTTCTCCATCAAAAACATGACCTTTATTTACAACCCAGAATTAGAATAATTGTGTTTTGTGCGTACTTTTTTCAGACATGCAAAGAAACCCAGGATATTGGTGCTCTTACAAAAGCTGCAGACTTTGTAAAGGCATTTGTTTTAGGATTCCAGGTTGAAGTAAGTACATCAATAGAAAGATCTAAGAATCTTGTGTGATTATATTACTATTATTATTATTATTGTTGATAATAATAATAATAATAATAATAATAATAATAATAATAATAATAATAATAATAATTGTTATATTTAGTGTTGTCCGGCTGCCAAGTAGTTTCACTGAGTTTTGTTTATGACCAGACTGTCAAACTCTCTTTCCAGGATGCATTAGCCCTGATGCGGTTAGATGAGCTCTTCCTGGAAAGCTTCGACATCACAGACGGTGAGACCGTTATTAAAACCTTTTGGCCTGGCGGGACATAACTTTGCACAGCATCTGATCCCTCAGGTCAGTGTTTGAATAATTTGACCTGATTTGGTTTGGCAGTTAAACCTCTGAAGGGAGATCACTTGTCCAGAGCCATAGGAAGAATTGCTGGCAAGGGAGGAAAAACGAAATTCACCATTGAAAATGTCACCAAAACTCGTATTGTACTCGCCGACACGTGAGTCTTCATTAGTTATACTCAGTGTTTACATTTTTTATTTACTTTTTAACAACAACCAGGAGTATCCATTCTCTGGATCCAGGATCAGAAATAAAAAACCAGATGTGTAAGTGGAGGCTGTCTTTTAAAGCATTTTTATGTCTTTTACAGAAAAGTTCATATCTTAGGCTCTTTCCAGAATATCAAGATGGCCAGGACAGCGATATGCAACCTAATTTTAGGTAAGTTGCTGTTCTTTTTTTTTTTTTTTTTTAAGTATTTGAATAATAGTGAAAGTTTTGATGACCCGTTTGATGTCACATTTGGAACACAACCCTTTGAATGTACGCATGGCACTGAGAGCTGACCTTTTGTAAATCCTTTTTGTTCCCACAGGAAGTCCACCTTCAAAGGTCTACGGCAACATCAGGGCGGTAGCTAGCCGTGCTGCAGAGAGATTCTGAACTCTTACTGGTTCCAGTCTTTATTTATAGCCCCCCCATTTGCTGCAGGATTGGGTGTGTTGTTGAGTTGAGGTACAGTCACACGTGAGCGACTGCAGCTGTCCAGATGCTGCAGATCCACGGGACTAGAGGCTTTGAGGCTGTAGCGTTCCCTCGCCTGAAGTCCAGACACGCAACTCAGGTGTATATTTGTTTCTGTCCCCTGGACTTCAGTGGGGACACCTGGCCACATATTTGTACATGAAATGACCCAAAACATGAGAAAACTAATCACATGTGTATTTGTGAACACAAATGTGTGAATAAATTTCAGTCCCCACTAACAAATTATCTTTGAAATGTTTCCACTAAACAATATCGAAATTAACCAGAACCTTTAAAACGTGACCAGCCTTTTACTTTCAACATTTCAAAGTTTATTTAAATTTTGTTTAATTTTCATACAGTATCAAGTTTCCAACAGTCCCACAGCATAAGATGCAGCATGCAGAAAAAGGAAAAAAAGGTTCTCAAACGCAAACCTCGGATATCCCCACACAAACTGAAAAGAGCCCAAAGTCCCTCAGAGAGAAAAAAAAAGTAGCACTTACAAACTAAAGCGCAATCTGAACTATACAGAAAAGCCAGAACTGCATTTAACAAATACTTATATACAAAAAGAAGAAGAAAAAAAAAAACATCAAAAGTTCCCCTTTAAGCTAAGTACAGTGTGTGGCAGTTTTAAACGGGATCAGATATGCAACTTTTACTGGAATAGAAGCATTTTACTGATCCGGACAAAATACAAAAAAGTTACATGTAGTTCATTTGGATTACCTCTCATAATATGTGTTTACCAAGTTTGGCAACATCCATATTGTATACCATTAAATTCTTAAATATATTAACATCACCATCCATGTGTAAACAAGAGGATTATTTCAAAAATTGATTGACATGCACAACAAAAATATAGTTCCATGTCATGCAAGCACAGGGAGGCCCAAGCCGTGCAGAGCTTTGGGATAAGGGACAACAGAGCACTCCAGATTCACCCCTCGGACTGAAAACTCCTGCTCAAACCAGCAGTCGGCCTCCGAAGCAAACAGAACGCTACCCCGATGCAGTTTATGGTAGGAAGCATGTTTCCCTTTGAAATTGTGATTTGGTTTATTGTCTGCTTCTCTCGCTGTATTAGTGGGCAAAAGGGGGAGAGGTGGGGGATGAGGCTATTTTTAACGGCAAGCGGAAGAGGAAGCCAACTTTTGAAATGTGTAGTTAAGAAAACAAACAAACTATAAAATAGTCTACCCCACTGCACACGGTTCAACCGAGGATTCCAAGTGTGTTGCTTTGTCCTGCCTGGTGCAGGTAGGGCTTAGGTAAAGCAGAGAAAGTCCTTTTTCCTCATTAACAGAAGATGAAACATAACCTAATATACACACTGGTTAAAAAAATGCTGCTTGTAGATAAGTCTCTTAATTTTCTATAAACTTTCACAACCTGTATCATCTCACCGTTTGTCCCTCGTTCAAAGCCTGTCCTGTAGTTCTGCTGATTTCAGTCCATTAATCTGAGAGCAGAGCCGTACTTTGCATTGCAGATTGACACTGTTGAATACAAAATGCTATAAACTGAGTAAGCCACAAATTAGTTCTGGAAAAAAAAAAAAAAAAATTCTTGGCATGTACCTATATCTGAAAACAAGGATAATCTCCAACTATATAAACACATTCTTCAGTATGAGTAAAACTAGTACACTTACCACAAAAAGAAAAATCTAACTCGCCTTGTTAGGAGTGGAAGCCTTACTGGTCTAATCCCCACTGCTTGTACGGCTTAAATGGGACAAAAGGATCAAAATCTGAAAATGAACGGTTAATATTACTTGTGTCGGTGCAGTTGAAAGTGTTTCCCAGCCTGAACGACAGCCATGATGATAAGTAATGACTGGATATGTTCTAGTTGGCACTTCACACCCTACTGTGTTTGAACATTAAGTCAAGTGTTAAAATACTATGCACTTCCCCTCATCAGACAACCATAGATATACCTGTATTTTTCTTTATAAAAGACAACAAAATAAATATCAAAAATAACAATTAACAAAAATGGATGCAATATGAACAAGCCAACCAGCCTCTCGCTACACCCCCCCTTTCTCCCCAATCCGATATTAGACGCTCTTTCAAGTGACGGATGCCCTCTAGTCTCTTAAAGTGCTACGACCGGGTTATTGAGAGGAATTACAGTCCAATAACACTTCAAAGTTGGCTTCACGAGGCCTGTGGTTTTATAAAGAAGAAAAGTGGCTTTATAGAGAGAGAGAGAGAGAGAATACTTCCATTCTGTTAGAGTGTATTTTGCCGGACGTCTTGAGCAGATCTTCAGAGATGGTGGAGAAAGCGGCTGTCGAGGAGGAAATGGGGGGGTCAGCAAGCAGAGGGGTGCTCACACATCCACCACCATCTTTTTGTGTATATCGAGACCGCCGACCACCTGGAGACAGACAGCGTTTCCGTTAATGTGGCCGTAAAAACTTGAGCAGAGTTCCCAGATCAGATCAACATCAAATACATCAGGCTGGAATGTTTCGATTAGGAACAAAGGTTGAAATGGGCTTTGTTCAGGAGATTACGTAAATTCTACATTCGGGTCTACCTGAAATGGCTGCTGCATTATGACTGAATCCACGATGGAGCCTTGTTACGTGCAGAAACACCCTGATGAGCCCCACTGTGCGCGGCTTGCGTAATGTTGTGCTCCACGTTCACGAAGCCGAGACCATGAATGATTACTACAGTACAAGCTTGCTGTACTCCAGTAACGATGAGTACACATAAAAATGAACGTGAAAGGAATCGAGCGGGCCTCCTTTCATGCCATTTACTACTTAGCCATTTTGACTGAGTCTATTTTCATATCTATTGTAATATTTTTACCCCCAACGAGCCTCTGATGAGGACAAGCACAGCGAGAGCCGGAATGAAACTATGTCACAGCTTGATGTCTTTGAGCTGCGCGTCACCGTTAAAAACAGGATGTAATATTCTCCTGCGCCACCCTGGAAATACACTCCCACAAGGATGAGAGCCTTTTTAGTTCAAGGCTCTGGAGATGCAGCCATCAACTGTGGTGCCTGCCAAAGTTACAACTGGTGCTTTTTATTTTAGAAAGTGTTTCGCAGCAAAGCGAACCCCTGAACCCCCAGCGAGGGCCCAGACTTACTGCACAGAACTCTTCGAAGGATATTCTGCCGTCTCCGTCCTTGTCTGCATTAATAATGGTCTTATCCACGATCTGCTGGAGCTGCGTGTCCTTCAGGTTGTTGCCCACCATCATCTTCAGCACCTGGAAGAGCTCGCCGTTGGAGATGTATCCATCCTTGTCCATGTCGTAAATCCTGAAGGCGACTGTGACACGGAGTTTGGCTTTAGCAGGGTGGAAATATATACCATCTACAAGCTCACTGAAGCTCACTGTTGCTTCCAGCGACCATTGAACAGTTGGATGAAGCATCTGCTAGTTGGCTGGAGTCGGCCTGCCCATCAGCCCTCAGACACTCTGAATCAGCTGCTCTAACTACAAAGGCGCCTTTACTTACATCGAAGCTTCTGTTCCTTGTCCCCTTTGACGCTGAACTGCGAGACTCCCTCAATGAACTCTGCAAACGAGGAGAACAAACAGGGCTTTCAGCTGCGCTGCCTTCTTCACCACACACGCTAAACCAAGACGGACATGCTTCATTATGTTTCAACAGCTTGTTCCCATAATGTAGCTGTGTAAATGCAGTTATTTGCATACCTTTAAAGTCCACTTCTCCGTTCCCATCCGTGTCGAATATGTCGATGACCCTTTGCACCAGCGGGTTCTGTTGGAGTTCTGGCAGCGACATGAACTCCTCCACACTGAGAGAGCCGGAGTTATCTAGGTCGAGTTTCTTAAACCTCTTCCCTAGCCTCTTAATCTCATCAGCATCAACTGGACAAAGACAAAAAGAGAGATGATGGTAAGTGTAGATGAGACATGATTATGCCTGTATACCTGATATTGTTGTCTTCCTCCTAGATCATCCAATCTGCAGCAAGGATTCAAGTGAGCACAGGTTAGATACGGCTGTGCTGACACCCACAAACAACAGGACAAAGGAACAGAAGAAGAAAACGTCCAGAGGGGATAAAGAAAATAACCCGAGCTTTCTGCACCTGCAGCAGCTTTCTTCCAAGGTGGGTGAAGAAACATACACCAGGCCTGCGGATATTTATGAAGAGTGCCAATATATAAAGCTACCATGCAGATAAAGACGAGTCATAATGTTACCAGGGACCATGCAATTAGCTTCTCCTGCACAAAACTCTGCAGCCCTGATCAAAGCTCCAAACCTCCTCCTTTGCACAAAATGTGATCCAACATTTAAAGGTTGGATTTGCACAAGGCAAGCAGAGAGGAGACAACTGCAAAGTTCTAGAACTCACAGCGGCTGTTTTCTGCTGCTGCTTTACGAGCATGTCGATGGATGTTGCTCATTTTGCCTCATCTGCCATCACGCACCATCCGCATTCCCCGTCCACTGGCGAACAACACCAAGTGTAATCCACACGCAATTACAAAGCCACTCGATAATCATAACGTAAGCTCATTCACGCTGCGTGGTCACATGACCCGGCCGACCAACCACACACTACTACTTCACCTCTTTAGTCTGGGATGGGAAATAACATGAGTCATGTTGTAATTAAACTGATTACTGCTGATATGACTACTGCAGGTAGAGGATGGTGTTCTTTTGCCAGCCAGCACAACATGAATGTGTAAATTAGAGCAGACTGCGGTGCTGGTTTATCGTTTTGTTTTCGTGTCTCTGACATCCCAGATACATAATTCATATCTGCACACAGACAGAACCTCATCCACTCCACGGGGTATCTGTCAGTGCTAGGTGCGAGAATCAGAGCGCACGGCTGTCCTCAGACACCAAACGCTTCCTTATCATCAGCCTCCTGTTTCCTGTTCATAGCATATGACACCAGCCGGGTTCATGAAGGTTCAGTGAGGGACATAAATGCAAGAGATGAACTCAACAATAACACAGGAACTAGTGAGGGAATTTAAAACTGAAACTAAATCACTGAAATCATCTGTGCAATTCTGTCAAATAGGCCAAGCAAGGACTGAGAGAGGGCGCCTCCTATAGATCATCCTGTTGCTGCAACATCATTGGACTATTGTCACATTTGAAGAATCAGATCCTTGCAGGTAAGTTTATAGTATAGAGAAAGAACCTCCAGGGTGAACCAGTTATTAAATCCTTAATTACAGCATTAGTTTAATCAAATTGGCTCATGAAAAATTAAAAAAGTCAGAAGTTTCCTGATTTATTCAGAAGCAGGATGTTTGATTTATGAAACACCAACCAACCTATTATGATCTGGAAATCTAAAAAAGACAATTTTACCAAATGCGTGTGACAGAAAGCAGCATATCCTCACCTAAAGTGCTTCCTGAGGAGGCTGCCCAGTCACACAGCCCCCACTTTGCTATGCTAATGAGCTGCTTTCAGGGAGACCTGACGGAACTGTGAGATGATTATGATAATCTCATATTCTCAAACACAAAGCAACACACACACACTTTCATAAGCATTTCATGCACCCTCAACTGCTCTGTTACCAAGCAACTGGAACCCATCAGCCCCCCCACCCAAACAGACAGACAGTGCTCAAGCTCAGCGTCTGAGCTCTCGCAGGTTCCCAGTGAAGAGCAGCTCCTGGTGCTGCTATCTCATGTTCCTCTTCACCAGTTTCAGGGGCATCATCAACAACAGCCATTTCTGTCATCAGACTAATATATCAATATTGCAATTTTGGCCAGCCTTGCTGATGGTACAGCAGACCTTTCTCACCCTTCAGTACCATCTAAACCATCGCACCTCCTCCATTAGGCAGCAGCACAGCTGTGCTGCCGCAACCGTGCTGAGTGCAGTCGGCTTTTCCGGCTCATTCTTGTTTAATTATGAAAAACACAATGTTCCCAAAATGTCATTAGTGATTTTTGTCCTCTCAAGCACGCTTCACCCTCCACATTAACGCAGACATGTGACTGCATTAACGCAGCACATCTCAACAGGAATGCGCTGAAATGGAGAGCAAACTGCACCTCAGAGATAATTAAAGCCTGCTGTGTGTAGCAGCCCAAACATACATGACAAGGTGTGAAAGAGGGTAAACATGAAGAGGTACTGTCCATTAGAACCCAGTAATTACATGTATCTGCTAAATGACACTGCTAATTAGCACCACAGCATCATATCGAGGATTAAAAATGGCTTCAAGTCAGTCAAGCAGACATAATGTGTGATCTAAGGACCTCCGGACTGATTTATTCCAATATTTTCATCTAGTACACCGAATAAGCACCTATAAAAGCAGTCCTTTAGTCTTATCTCTCCCACTGCAGAGTGTGTAAAACTACAGGAGATCCAGCTCGGTGCATTAGGCTGATTGCTCCGATAATGTACAACTCATGTGTGCAGACCAAACCGAGGATGAAGCAGGGCAGCGCTCTGGTGTATTTTTAGCCACGCTGTCATCAGAAAACCCCTGACTTACCCCGCTCAGAGGCTCTGGCTGCCGCCCTCAGGGAAACCCCTAGCAACAAGAAACTCCAGCGAGCCGCCTGTCGTTTATTTCGGGTGGCTGCAAACAAGCCCGCTATGGTTTGAGAGGGGCCTACGTGCATGTGCGTGCGCACCGGGTCGAGAGCGGCAGAGCTGAGTGGGCGTGTGCATGCGCTTTCAGAGTGTGTGTGGAGGTGTGTGTGGTGTATGCACACTCACAAGTAGGCCATTAAATTTTGCTTGATCTAAGCATTGATGAGAGGAAAGTGGCCTCCACATGGATCTGCCAAGTAGCTGAGCCGAGCGCGCTGCGAGGGCAGGCACTGGCCCGTAGGTGCAGGAATGTGTTAGCTCATGTATCACCGAGGGGGGCAATGATCGAGGTGAGGCTCAGTAAACCTGACCTGACCAGATGACCCATGCCTGCCTGCCTGTCCCAAGACTTGATGGGCTGAGCAGCTGCTTTGCTGGTAAGGGTGAGACTGCACACACGCAGGCATTGATTGGATAATGATATTAATGTCAGCTATGTCCAGATGTCTGCATGATGTCCATTTTTGTGACTGGGTGGATTTGTCCAGTCCCTGACCTGGGGGTTACCTCCTCCCCAAAGATGGAGGATCCGTTTGCCATGTATAAAGAGGTAACCTGCCATCTGCGGGGACAACACAGGCCTGGGCTGATCACCAGGTACCGGAGACAGAGAAGCATGACTCACATCCGCAGCAAAGCTTAAGGATGTGGAACTGACGGGATATTTGTCATCTACTGAAGTGGAAAATTCAGAAATCAGAAGAAACAAAACCAGAAACAATACTTACAATGCGAGCACATCTCCAGGGGGTAACTGGCTTCATTTCCCTGTGGAGAGAGAAACAGAGGGTTTTATAGTCGAAGCTGTCTGTAAACGAAGTTAGCATTCACACACAAGCGCTGGTGACAGCAACTCATGTACGTCGGTGGCAGACTCATTTTAAATTGTCCCCTAGAGACCAAGTGAAACTGAACTGAATTAAACACTTTCTTATAAACAGGAAAAAGGCTGTGCACTTCTCCTTTTTACAGTCAGAGGTCATTCAGGCAAGAAGGATGACTACAGAAACAACAGAATAAAAGGGTGAGCTTAAAAACACTTAAACATGACGATTTAACGTAATCCATTCCTGCTTTTCATGAAATACAACAACAAAGCTCCACAAAGACAACATTTGGGGCAGAGAAGTAGACAACCGAGGAGGTGAAACGGTGCCCCCTCATTTGTATCAGATGTTACAGAGAAAGCCACGCTATCCCAGAGACGCTGCAGCAGCAAGTTTGTGTTACTGGCTCACGTTCAACAGCCACATCTCAGTCAACACCGCAGTGTTCAGCAAGCCAGAGCGATAGCCGGAGGAGGAGAGGGGATGGATGTTAGCACGAGAGCCAGTGTGGAGGCCCTGCTGCAGAGAGGTGGGGCTGTCGGGGGGGGTTAGACCATAACGGCCCAGCTAGTCTGATCTAAAGTGATGAATAAGATTCTACTGGGTGCAGGGGACGTGCAAATTGTTCCATCTTAAACAGAAATCAAAGCTCTGATTAGAATCAACTTCATTGTTTAGCTGTAGACGAAGAACATGAACATCCAAAAACGATATTAGCATTTTATTAGGCTTCACTGCTACCACACCACAGACTTATCTCTCAATCTCAGGTGGTATTTTAAGAGCAGTAAGAGAAAACAAGGCAATACAGGATTAGTCAGGAGACTTAAGGTTTGACAAGCTCTTAGCTAAGCAGAGTCAGCAGCTGAGCAATGACGAGCGCGTCATGCTTTCGCGGCAAAGAAAGTGTCGAATCATAAGGTTCACATCGTCTGTGTTTGAAAAGGTGCAAGAATTTGCAATATAAATGGCCCTGCGCTGAATTTTTGATGGTGGGTGAGGGAGCTTGAAGCCATCAATGACGAAAACATAATTGGAAATCTATTATTCATTTCTGCCCCCCAAAAAACTGACCACTGAAATGTTAAAATCAACCAAAATCTATTCATAAAGGTACTAAAAGCAAAGCAAAAATTGCCTCGGAGTTTTGATCTCCTGGCAACTGTAATATATAAGAGAAGACTGAATAAAATTGGAAAATATTTACTCTCACTTAATGGGTAACTTTTTGGAATTTAGTAAGCAATTATTTATAAAAAGGGGGTGCGTGTAAGGTCAGGGAGGCTGGAGCGTCCACACTCATATGAGTGCGAGACGCAGGGTCTCTGGAGGTAAAGAGACTTACAGCAAAGCAGATTTAGGTTTGGGGATTACAGGTTTACCGAGGTCTGTCTAGGTTTACGAGTGCGGCGAAGCAAATCTTGACATGTCTTCTGCTAAACACCACATCATGCAAGTGTTGATCCTTGTTGCTCATTTCAATAGAAGCAAATGGGAGGATGACGATGACAATGATGACGACGGTGATGCATAAATATTTACAAGTGAGCAAAGTGAAAAGGCATGTGGTGTCGCTGAGAGAAGCAGACAGAGAGAGACTCGTGTTGGCTCATCAATAATGCATGCTTCATTCACAATCAATTAGACCTTAGCACACAAAACACATCTTGCATAATGAAGAGTCTGGCAATATCGCTGGTTCAACAGCGCTACGGCCGACCCAAAAACCCGGCTAATTATAGAACTGCAGAGCCGAGTCATAACACCAAAGACTGGGGAGTACATTACAGGGGGGGTGCAGGCTTCAAGGCGTTTTCTGAGGCGTCTTTGACAGAAGAAGAGAATATATTAGGCTTTTATATTCAGATAGGCTGGATTTAATCAAATGAATTTAAAGTTAACTCAAAATATGGCACATTTTGTTGCAGTAAACAAGGTTGTGGGTTCACTTCCTGGCCCTGCGTAGCCTCTGTCTCACCTACAGAGGAAGGGAGCAGTGACATTATTCCTAAATATAAATTAAAATGCTGCACAAGAGATATCTAGAGCACCTAAGGTCACCTCAGCTCTAAGGAGATCTGGTATACTGTGGTATTCCTAATCAAGGTCATGGGAGGCGCTGGAGTCTCTCCACGCAGTGACTTGGCAGGAAGCGGGGATTCACTCTGGGCAGGTCACCAGTCCATCACAGGACACACAACATTCACTCACACCCAGGGAACTATCGCAGCCTCCAACCGGTCTAATGTGCATGATTCTGGTCTGTGGGCAGGAACTGGACAGCCTGAGGAAAACCCACGCAGGCACTGGGAGAACATGCAAACTCCACACAGAGAGACGACTGTGCCAACCACTGCACCACCCTGCGGCTGCAGGAGCCGGTAAAATTCCCTGTGAACATGTCACACAAAGTGCCGATGTGGTGCAGAGCGTACCATGAGTCAACAAATACAGATCTGATTTCAAGTTCTGCTCTCTTCCTGAACAGCCAGAGGTCTTCTTCTAGGGAGAAACCTGGAGGCTTTGGGTTCACAGCAGAGACCGTAGCCGGGGCCGTGGAGCAGCTGCGTGGACCATGCTAGGGGAGAAATGCTCTCCATCACCACAGGTTGGGAGCTTCTTCATGTCGTGCATATTCTGCTGATTCACTGTGCATCTTTCCATTCAGCGCAATTTTTTTTTCAGTACTTGTATCTGTTTTAGGAACCGCAATCCTTCTCTCCTCTACGGAGGGAAGGAAGAAGAGCTGCGCTTTCACATCGGTCCTTAAATTGAATGCACCCCTCCTCTTTTCTGCCAAACCAATAAACAGCTAATAAAATAGAACTAATAACATGCTGGTCGCATAACTGGGAGACTATGGAGGATCTGCACCAGAAATGACTCTTCATAATTATATTGCTGGAGGTGTACCTGCCTCTAGTTCTTTGGAGTCAAGTAAAAATAGGAAATAATGGCCCAGCCCCAGCAGAGCCAGTACTCTCCACCATGTTTAGCCACAGATGCAGCTTACCTGTGGAAGGATTTGAAGGTTCAAAAAGGTTTCTGAGGCATGAGGTGATCATTACTGTATTTTAAGTGTTCATCTGCTTACCTGGTACCAGGTGTTGTGTTTATTAAATAGGGTATTTTTTTAAAAATCATTTTGTAAAATCCTTTTCTAACTTTAGAGCATCACTGAACACTTTGACTCCGTCTGTTACAACGTCTATAAATCAGTAATTACAGGAGTAACCTCTGACATCCTCTTTATTCTTTAGTTTAAAGTTTTCCATTCAGTGATTACAAGGCTGATAGATAGGTCCGTGCTGGGAAATGCTGGTTCCAGTGCAAGGCCAGCACTGCAGTGATGCAGGGCTTGTGAGGAGAATAAATCCAGCTTGAGTGGGCTGCTGGGAAGTGCAGCGTGGATCATGTAGGGCTGATCATCACTTCTGCTGGTGGTTTGCTGTGGCTTTTATCTCTTTTACATTAGCTACAGCTCAATCTTTATGTGGGTGGTGCTTGATTGCGAGGCAGCATATGGTCCCCCTAGCATCAGATCATTCCACTATATGCTTAAGCAACTGCATGTCCCTGCCCCCAACACCCCCCCCCCCCACACACACACACCACCACCACCACAGCTGAGAAGAATACATTTTGACAGGTTGGCACACCATCTCTGCGACATGCGTGCTCCAGGTTTCCACCCTGTGGTATAGAGCAAAGTTTCCTGCACATCATATGTAACAAGGAGTTCTTTGCATGTAGCATTTTAGCTTAACACCGCAGGTTAATGTGTTTATTGTAGAGGCCACTAATGTTTATTTGAATGCAGCATCATGAACCACTGTGTGTGGGACATAACCCCCTTTGTGTTTGCACAGTCAGCACAACAGACAGTTTAAAGCCTGTGTGAGAACTTTCACGCACAGGGCCCTGAACGTTCCGCAGCTTTTAATCAGAAAATGTGTGCAGGACAAGTAAAGCAGTGTTTCCACTGAGTGGTTTAGACTTGGTTCAGCTCCAAAAGAGAAGCAATTATCTGGCTTTCCATTGCTACAGGTTGGGAAAGGTATCAGAATGCCATAAAAACATTGCCATAACATTGCAGTATTCTGAATGTTAACATTGCAAGAAAGTGCCACATGTTATAAGTGCAGAGACAACTTTGCAGGTGCTGAGTCTTTAGTCAGCTGCAAAGATCAAATTTCAAACTTAAAAAAAAAGGCACAAAATTGAAGTATCTAGCATAGGGCGACATCAGGTCTAAACCTCCCAATCAGATTAGTTTGGGGCCTAATGTTTGAGCTGTGGTTGACTGGGAGGCAACTGGGTGCAGGACGAGGGAGGTTGTGCAACTTCTAGCTACGCCCCTTGCTGTTGATTAGCAATTCTCCTGTGGATCCAAGTTTGAAGTTCTCCTATTGGTAAAAGCATTGACCCCTGATTACCAACGAGGCGTCATTTTACACACATAAACACATACATGCACTAAATGTACCAACTAAACGGTGGGTTGAGGCAGGGCGAGCATATCCTGTGGCCTAGCAGCCTCCTTAAGAACCGCTGTAAATAATACAAATGAAGCCTCAGCTTCCCTTCAAAGCCCTGGAGCTAAATCAGTACTTCAACTCTCAACAGCCTGCCCTGTTAACGGCGAATAGCTTTTTAAAACAAAATAGGTTTAATGTGGACAGAACAGTCAAAAGACGTGACTTGAGAAGGCGTTACGTTACGCCTGCCTAGTGCGTAAAATGTGGCCAAAAGGACTCGCCTTATTAAGTCTAACGAGCGCATATTTTGTCCTGAAATGTAATTTATACAAGCCTCGTTGCAAATGAGTGGAGGGCTCAGCCGAGAGGGCTTAAGAAATATGTGGGCCACAGGCTTCAGGCTACTGTCAGCCCGGAGGTGCTGCAAAGTGGGAGCCAAAAGTGGGTCGAGAAGAGCGTTTCCTTCTCCTCGGAGCCCTCCGCGGTCGACTGTTCACCCAAAGCCAAGTGTCAAAACGGCACATCGGTCGATCCATTAAATCGCAGGCCTGTCCACTGATGTGTTTACCAGTCGGCGGAAGGTAGGCTAAAATTAGGCGCTTTGCCGCTTACCATCTTGCAGGTCGGATGATGAAATCCAGGCGATGTGAACGGAAGAGAGGACAACAACACGGGGAGAGTCGGTAGGCCGCGGAGGAATATTCAAGTACGCGTTCTGGGGATTCTCTCTGAGGTCTTGTCCTGGCTGCACACCCAGCTACACGCACCTTTCTCCGTCAATTTCTCCTTTACCGAGGTTTTCACTGCAGTGGCAAAGGGAGGGAGATCTGCTGGGAGGAGACAGTAAGCGGAGGAGGAGGCTCGGTTTGACAAGTAGGCGGTGGCGGGGGGGGGGGGGGGGGGGGGGGG
>BJFM01001874.1:13232-31427 GCA_016586285.1 Arothron firmamentum | reverse complement strand
AGGAGGAGGTGCAGCACTACTGTACATCCGGGAACGAGGGGCTATATTTATTTATTTCTAGGATTTCCTCATGCATAACTTTGTTCTCGCGCACCCCCTGCTGGTGATGGTGGCGCATTACAATGTGGCGCTGCACATAACCCTGAATTACACTAAATTCATCAATACGATTTTCTTTATAGGCGGGCACTAAATCCTCTCTTAGCATTGTAGAAAGTAAGCTTTTACGTTAATTTAGAGAACAGTTCAAACAAACTCGCAGTAGATGATCGTTCAAAAACGCTAAAACATTGACAGTTAATTATTGCCTAATGAAATCAATGTGGATTTCAAAAAGGACAACGTTTTCCACAAACATCTTGTACTTTACTATACATTATAAAGAGACAACATTGTCACAAAACTGGCTCAGTGCACAATTTCAGTGGTGTGTGGTTTGATTTCTTGCATAGGACAGTTAATTGGTGTACACCATACCAAAATACAAACAATATGAACGCATGTACAATGCTTTACAAAAATACAGCTTCATTAACATTATGATTTACTACAACAAATACAAAATAATGCACAGTAACAAAGACAAAATATTTTTAACAAACAAAAAAAATCTGGCTGAATTTACTGGAAGAGGTAGAAAGAAACACGCTATAATTAGGGACACACTTTCACTTAGATTTCAGAGTACCGAATACTGAATTATTTGGGGTGACCATGAATCTAAATGTCAAACAGACACGAGATATGTCAGTAAGAAAGTAATAATCACTGTCAATTCTATTATTTACCTAATTTTTAAAAAACTGACTTAAAATTATGACTTGTGTTTTTGAAAGTAAAACCTAAACTTTATCTGCACAAACGTGCGTAAACATGTATGTACTCACACACATACAGTACCGAAAATAGCAGGTCTGCAGACACTTGAGGGCTAATGACAAACTTTTAAAACATCTTAATAAAGTAACTGATTTTTTAAAATTTATTTTTAAAGAAATAAAAGCCTTTAGATTACATATTGCTGGTCAGGGGTAGAAGGCTGCTTTAAACTGACAGAAGAACAAACATCCTCTTAAGAACAGGAAGCCATCAAACACATCTTCATTTGACTGTGACACGCTGACAGAAGCACCACACCTGGATTATTCCTGTTCTGTAGAGTAGCGTGCAGACTTCAGGCCGTTCCTGCTTTACACAAACATCTCCTTGTTGACCCACATGAGCGTGCGCGTGTCGTTGGGCTTGCACTCGTACTCGATGCTGTTGAAGCTGTTTCCCCACTGGCAGTGGTCCCTCTTGTTGTAGTTGTAGTACTTCACTTGCCACACAGTTTCAAACATCCCCAGCTCTGTGAACTGAAGGAGAAACACGTGCGCAGGTGAGCATGTGCACAGAGAAATGTTTTTCCACAGGTTAGAGCCGCCTCTGTGGGGAAGCTGCTGCCGAATGTTCAGGGGTGGCAGATGGGAAGGTGTGCTCTGACTCCAACCACCTCCCCCGAGACTTACATTTCAGCACCACGTGTGAAGGTGAATCAAAGAGGAAGCTGGACAGATGGGTAAACGTGCACACACACACACATACACACACACACGCACACACAAGCAGATACACCATATCAACCCAAGAGCCCAAGGATGCAAATTGGACAGATGGACAGGAAATATGTCATTTTTTTGTAACTGCAGAACAGTCACATCAGAACGCAGCTTTCGTTGTCAGACCAGGAAGTGAAACAGCCACCAATCATCAACCCTCTTAGCGTTTGGCCCCGAACAGGTTTGGTTGGCTCCCTCCCTCTCAGTGCAATCAGCTATGCACACTAATACCGGATGGGTTTTGGTATTTCATCTCTTCTTGCAACCTCTACGTGCAGTCATGGTGTCAGATGCGCAAACAAATTCTACCTTGCAGCGAAATCGTGGCCCAGTTACTCAAAATAATCCACCCATGCACGCTCAGTATCAATGTGCCCGAGCAGGCAAGCGTGGACTCGCCGACGGTTAAGCTATGATGCAATCAGACATGTCTGTGTATTTGATGACCTCCCTTTTTAAACTGGCGTGCACAGTCAGACCAGTGTCCTCACCTGTATGTTGACCTGAACTGGTTGCCTCTCTCCACTCTTGGTGTGTGCCACTCCTTCTGTGTCATACTGGCCAGAGTAGACCACTGACTGTGGGTCTTTGGATTGCTGTTCCAGGGGGAAGGTGACCCCGCCCACGCTCATCGACCTGCACCCAAGATGCACAGCTGATTCGGCAATAAGCAGTGAAACAGTAACACATTGACCACACAATGTTGGGCAACATCTGTCTCGTGGACATGTCCTAAATCTGTGACTCACCCTGTGACCTATTTTCACTTCACCAGTTCTGGTGTAAGCATTTTTACACACTGACAAGGAGAAAGTAATCCGTATCTGGAGTGAATTGTGAATTACACTCAAAGCTCAAGAGGACAGAGTCCTAATCTGTAGTGGATTTGATCTGGGGCCCATTCGGATTTATGCTGCCTTCACGTCCTCCTAAAATAGAACCCCAGTTTTCCGTTGAGCTCTACTTTAATGATTAAAAGGGAAGTGCACTTTCCTTTAACAGTTCAATTTTTCACTTATAATTTCACAAAAGTAATGCACCACCAACAATATTTGGTTTTGGGCATTAGTGTGCTCCTTTTGTGCTTCATAAGCTTTTCCATTCAGATAATTTATTGAATATGGCAGGCCGACAGCTCAGTCTTATCACACCGTCTGTGCCTAACCAAAGGCTACCTACGTGGCTTCCACCGCTCCCGGTTTAATGACCACCTCGATCTTGTACTTGGAGCCGGTCAGCAGCTTGATGGTCCGGGTCTGGCCGAACCTGGCGCCGTCGGATTTAAAATATACCGCGCTGTTGCTGGGGAGCATCCTCAGGGAAATCCCAATTTTGACGACCTGAGGCACGTCGGCCATGCTTCAGAGATGCGAGCGCAATCGATCATTGAGCAAGTGTCGCCCAGTGGACGCGGACGGGGAAGTGCCGTGTGGATGTGCTCACAACACGATCTGTGTCGACTGTAATCCCGCTCAATCTGCAGCACTGGCCTAATCCCGACCAATACGATCTCCTCCCCCCCCCCCTCTCTCTCTCTCTCTCTGTCCTCATCCACCCAGTGAGCTTCATCCACCGTCTCCAATTAGGAATTAGCAGTCAAGCCTTTATTTAGGAATATTCCAGGTAACATAGAACATCTTTCTTCTGAATAAGCAAATTAAGCAGCAGCGGCCAGCAGATCTTTCTGCAGCGGGACACCGGCACGAAAATGCCCAATTATTCAGCTGTAAATCCGCCTCTTCCAACTGACCACTTGGTGGCGCTGTTGGTGCATATCTTCACTTCCCAAAATCAGATGTATAAGTATGAAGATGGCGCAAAAGGGTAATGTAATTAAATCTTCCGAGACATTATCAATTTAGTTAAGCAACAGCAACTACGAATTGCAAATTAACGTCTGGGTGCTCCAGAATGGACTTCTGAGTTGAGGTCAGACCCAAAAAATGGGAAAACAGCGCGTTCAATCATGAACTTTATTATTACAAAACTCACAATTTCTCAGAGAAGTTCCCTTTTTTTAAAATTTGAGAACAATGTTGCTGATTTCAGAGGGAACCAAGTCTCCAGTCGAAGTCATTTGTAACGTCTGATGAATGCTGTGCGATGCGTGATAAACTTGTGAAGTTTAACCACGAAGCAACTGACACCGGACACGTGGGAAAATCAGTTGGGCCAGCAAGTCCACTCGAGTTAAGGTAAACATTTCAATTCTTTCAGTTTGCCTCCAGTCAAATAGTGTAAATGTCAGATTGATACAGTACAGTGTGGCGTCTTTAAAATTTTCTCAGAAATTCGCGTATTGGCATGTCTGTAAGTGACACTTTTAATTTATTTTTAAATCACAGAGTTCACCGCAGCTGCTGAGCTCTTATCTGGATCCATCCAGCGCTGACAGCGGTAGCGTCGTCTCTGTCCATGCGTAAAAAGGAATGAATCCAAGGAGCGCCGCAGGCGCCAAACACTCCAACAGACCTAAGGCAAGAGGGCGAGAGTTGAGGGAAGGAAGCGTGTGGGAGGGTGGGAGAGAGCCCTCCCCTCGACAAATGCTTCAATAGATCTTCTCCTTCATAACCCAGCTCTTCCCCAGCCTTGCGCAGATGGCCAAAGTGTCCAAACTGGAACGAAACGTAAACGAAGCTGAAATGATCAGATCAGAATAGATCCAATTTAACTCATCATCTGTTGCTTTCTCTTATTTGGCTACAAGTCAAAGTGATCAAATAGCCTTTGACAAAAGAGTACTTGGCTACATGTGAATGTCTGCCGGGCTTCCAGCGCCCTGCGCTGGTGATGCCATGCCGAGAAGTCACAGCGGCGATCAGAGCGGCGGCCCCGGGCTGTGGCTGAAGACCTCAACGGGACGCCGGGGGCAGGAATACCCGCTGAAAGATGTGGAGTCTGGCCGGACGACCATGAACAACGCGGTGCGCGTCGGGGACGGTGTCCTGTCTGCTGCTGCAGGTGCGGTGGGAGTGGAGAGGAAGCAGGGCGCTCGGCTCAGCCTGCTGGGGAAACCGCTGACCTACAGCGCGCAGAGCGGCCGCAGGAACGCGCGGTACCGCCGGTTCCAGAACTATCTCTACAACGTTTTGGAGAGACCACGGGAATGGGCTTTCGTCTACCACGCCTTTGTGTGAGTAATCTTTGTTTAGCCTGATATTCCTATGTTTTCTTTGATTGTTACGGTTTCATACATTCATCACGTTTTAAGGCTGAATTTAAAGTGTGATGGAAAAACTTGCCACTGTCTTTGGAGCGTTTCGCGCACAGACACACACGCACACAATCGCCATCGTCATCAGAATGAACTTTGTGAAATTTGGTATTCTTATTTAGTTTTGATTATCGTTTTTTGGGGCTGCGTTTCGAAATGAAAAGCTGTTTTATTATGGCTCCATGAATTTACCACCTGTTGTACCAGCAAAGACCAATCAGCCTAATTATTACCACTGCCAGGTCTCCTTTATGACCACAACATGCAAAAGAAAGTGCAGTTTGAGTGTAATCAAGTGGCGCCCCTGTGTGATATCCACCTGGACATTAAAAAATGCACAAAAAGTCCATAAATCCTCAATAAAAGTGTTATATTAGACTAAAGCTTTCATGAAATTTGCATTGGAGGCTCTGACAGATCACAGAGCCCTCAGAGCTTTCGGTAGAAAAGGGCGAACGGTAACACTAATATTCCATGAGCCAGCAGCTCTGCTCTGAACCCATCAGCTGTGGACAGACTGAGGACGGCAGCAGTCCTGAGAGACGACCTCAGTCGGCTCTGATGATTCTGTGTCTGTCCAAACTGATGCTGCACAGTCGGTCCAGCATGAAACAAACACACAGCATCCATCCACGCATCCGTCTATATGTGTTGGTATGTTGTTTGTGGTTAAAAATGAGCTCTTCTTTAGAATGAGCTGGAAAATCCAAACGATCCTTTGCTGACTGTGCCGTTACCGAGTTTTCCTGTTGGTCGCAGTGCACCAAGCTTGTCTTTATCTAAACAGCACTCCCATTTTCTGCTAGTAAAACAGTTAAAGCTCGTTTTAGGTTTTTGCTTGAAACACCTGGCGAATTGGGCGTCATCCTATCCTGTGAGGCTGAGGATATTTCAGAGGAAAAAGTTCCGGGGTTGACAACAAAGAGTCATTTTTGCCTGCCCAACAGCTGCATTTAAAGAACAAACATCTCTTTTTTTCCTTTCTTGATAACCACTTCATCAATGCGTATTTGTATCTTTGCCACGAATGTGCTGATTCAGACTGACAGCAGCCCATCCAGCCTCACCGGGCTGCTGGTAATGGACCCGTGCTGCTTCTCTGTGAGAAGGAGGAAGTTGAGCTGTGACAGGAGGGACTGCGAAGCCGGATGTTGACGTTTTATTTGCTCAGGCGGGACAGCTGAGGTCGCGGGGGTTAAGTTGCTACATCTGCTTGCTCCCAAAGTTTTACGGAACCTGGTTAAGTGTCAATTTTTAAGGGATTCGGATGCAGAAAACAAATGCACCAGAGGGATTTAAGCCGAAAACACAGACCTGCTCATGTCGGTTTGGTGCTGGTTGTCTGCAAGTTCCTCAGAATGTGTGTGATCCATGACAAACAAATGGGATCTAAATGCACAACTTTGATTCGAAGCCATCTTGGTCGAGACTTTAAACTTCAGAATTACGGTTAATGAAAGTCTTTCACATCCCTGCATAGTTTGTGTCCATTACAGAATAATTCTGGGCTTGTGTTTGTCTGGTGCAGTGTGTCATTATGCCAACAGTAATCTGCAGGGGTTAGTGGACTGTTGTAATAACATCAGCTATTATCCACATTAGGACAATAGTTTTGGGTTTTTTTTAAAAATGCATTTCAAAATGCTCTGTTTTTGAGTGAAAATCAGTTGGTGAAAGAGATATTTAGAGGTTCCAAAACTCAAACACGCTGAACTGTTTGATCAGTTTTGGTTAAATGATTGTTTAGGTCAAGAATAAACCAGCAGAGGAAAAGTCATTAGAGCCTGTTCATCAGTCATTTTACTTTAATCCTCTTGTGAAAGCTGTCCCGCCATTAATCTTTTCTTCACTGTTGTTGTGATTGAATCGGCTTTTCCTCTGATCACCAGTCAAAAACCTAAAAACAAGACTAATTTCTATCAGAACAACTTGCTTAAATTGGAGAAGATGTGTTAATAATACACATTAGAATGAACTTGATTGTTGGGGTTTCTGCTGAATTAATTGTATGAATCAATAATTGTATGTAAAGTTACAGCAACACCAGATCAGCAGAAATCAGTAGCTGCACATATTGGTCACCTTTAAAGCTTAAACGTTTTCCTTACTTTGGATTGAAAATTATTGACGGTTTCACGCTCAGTTAGAACTATATTGTAATGCTCCATTCAACCTGCAGCTACAAATTCAGTCATTTGTATTGACTGACTGTTACTCCAGAGTGTCAGATGACATTTCAGTTCAGGGATTTGTCGAGTGGTCACGCCACATTACACACTCCTATATGCTAATGCTTTATAGCAGCGCAAGCACACAAGTATACACTTAATGTAGTGATTCTTCTGGAAAAGTAAAACGTACACACATACAAAAGACACAGGTCAAATTTACATTATCAAACAAGGCACAAAGAAGCAGAAAGATACCGACATGAACTGAAAATGTCACGATAATACACGATCATACAGTCGCCTCTATAGGGAACTAATACTGATGTACGTGCAGACGCTGACAAGCATCTGGGCTTGTCTCTTGGCAGACAGAGCTCTAACGCACTGCTGGCATTAAGATTCCCTTAACGAGGTGGCGTGTGCACCACATTTGCTGAAATGGGTTCCAGCCAGCCTGCACTTATGTGCTGCACTCCAAAGATGAGCCCTTTTTGTTCTTTTATGTCTCTCTGCTTGCCTGAAAGTAAAGTAGTGTCCAGGTTTTTTTCTGCAAATGTGACCACACACGCCTTGAGTTTCCTGCGCGTGCACGAGAGCGTGTGAATGAGATTGATTTATTTGCTCCGGCGGCCATTGATCCCGGGCCGTAAGGCAGATTCATATGATTGATCCATCTCACTCCAGTTTTATCCTCTAGCCTCACTGGTTTGTGCAGAGTCTGTGGTTCATTGATCGTCAGCTGCAGTTTGCTCTGCAGGGAACGAGAGTTTATCCGTTTTCGAACATCAGCATAGCCTTTACGCCAGCGTTGGTCCATATTCCAGGAACAACTGCCTGGACTTTAATGACCTGCGGCATGTTCAATGTTCTACTAAAGTGTCTTCCAGCGGTTATACGTGTTGTATCTGCTAAACCTCTGAAGTCATTCTGAAAGGGAAGTGGAGCGGCAAGAACTGCCAAAAAAAACCTGCCACTGTTTCAGTGTCTAATGTTTAGATCTTTATATAACTAAATGACAGTTTCAACCAGTTTTCATCCTGGCGTCTGTCTCATCGATATGGTTGGCATATATTTATAGTTGAGACCAGCATAATGAAAGATGTCTACCATAGTATCAGAGATGTCACGGTCACGATTGATAAGATATTCAGTATTCTAAAGGATCTATAAGATGCCCTTCACTCTCTTTAACTGAATAAAACAGGAGTTATGAATCGTGCTGAGGAATCTAACCAGCTGAGGGTTGCTGAAGGTCCAGCAGAGATCGTTCAAACTGCTTTACTGACTGTTAAAATAAAATGTAGCAAGATTCAAAGAGCATCACGAAGATGCTGCGCTATGTCTCCTGTAAAGAAATGACATTCACGACACCTGAGGCCATAAAAGTGTCCGTGTTCAGCATCAGGGCTCCTTCCGGTTAGGAAAGAGGATGTTGGCTGAAATGGAAAATGTTAAAGATCCATTAGATAAAGGAAATAACAACAGGATCTCTGCGGCGTGGCCTTTATGATATCTTTTGTGCACAAGATGAGACAGCACAGACGCAGGTGAATAGGATGGGCAGTTAAAGATGAAAATCTGTGTGGATGAGAACGAGAAGTGGACCTGGAGAGAGAAATGACAACAGAGAGGCTAAAATCTGCTCAGGAACGTTTATGCACCAGCCAGATATAAAGATACATTTGTTGCTGTATGCAAGATATGCAAAAAGGCTGAGACAGATATATCAGAAAAGAATGTGAGACCGCTAGAATGTTTGCATTTTCTGTCATCTGCAAATGTAAAGTTAAGGCACATATTCAAAATTTACTGTCCAAACCAGCCCACTTGTGCATAATTAATCATCAACACCAACATTAGCGGTGTTATCACAACGCGCTGATGCATTTGAGAGCCGGGTGGTTTTGATAGGTACGTCCTGGGACACTTCACTATTCAGCATTTTAGCCTCCTCTGAAACCACCAGTGTTTATATATTAATGTTCAACCATTAGCCTGAGCAATAACAGTCTAAAATCCCAAGATTTCCTCACAGTTAACAGTTGGCGCTAACGTCAGCATTGAGCTCTGAGGCATTTTATGAGAAGGGTGTATAATTTATCACACTAACTGATGATTTAAGCGTGACTCAGCGATCACTAATAACGCACAAAGGGTCATCAGAAAAACTCTAAAAAAGTTGTAAAAACCGTAATTCTACAGTTTTTGCATCTCTTACTGAGATTCTCTTTGAACCGTGAATCCTTTACTTGGTCTGGATGGAGGAACGTCTTGCTTTTTTCAGACGCTCTGACAACGTGGGGTCCATTTCCATTGGTGAGAAGGTGCAGCATCTGATGTGACTGCGGCGACAAATATGCTGTGAGCAGTTCACACGGGAAGTTCTATTTCTGCCTGAATTTGAGGAAATTTGGGTGCGAAAGCGTGCGTGAGCCAACGGTTTTGTCTGCAGCAAGTCTGAATGCATGCTCACGAAAAGGTGCATGAGGGTGCGTGTCCGCGTTAGGTATCGATAAGGAACGGGTGTGTGAATGCGTCAGCATAAGTGCGGGTCTCCGCATTAGTCATCCGGCGGCCCTCGTGCATCAGCAGAGGTGCCATGTTGCTGAGCAGATTCCTGCTCTGATGGATGAGTCCAACCTCCTGCCCACACAGGGAGCACTGCTGCTGGCTTTGCAGAAGGTCCTCAGGAACATTCCTCTTGACAGCCAGTTTTATTCTGTTTTTTAAACAAATCCTCTTTATGTTTGCTTTGCTGCACACACAGGGTCTGTGTTTTTTGCAAAGACTGAAAAATCTCTGTGCTTAGCCTTGGTGGAATTATAGAGAATCGTTGTTGATCACGCAGGAACAAAGTCTGATCATCTTTTGAACATCAGTCCCAAAGTGGAGGTCATGACTTCACTGGTGATGACTGCGCCTCTCCTTCTTCCCCTTTATAGTCTCAGAATGTTGCTTTATGAATGTTCAGTGTTGTCTGTGCAATCAAGGATTTCCCTCAGGTTCTCCAGCTTCCTCGCACACTTAATTACGCAAACCAGCCCGAGCCATAAGAGCACGTGTTACTGGTGTACGTGGTTTGTGAATGGCAAGCTAGCCATCATGGATTTCCGCTTCTTGCCCAATTAAAAAGTCCAGAAGCCACTGTGGCACATAACAGAAGGTGGATGATGTCATCAAAATTTCTCTATTGATCTACTTAGTTAAATAAAAGTTAAATTAAAAAAAATCTAGTGGCTTTTGGGTTGGAGGCAAGAACACACCCTAAAAATGTGACCTGTTGGTTGCAAGACGCAACGATCACACGCTGGTACCACAGCGAGCATCCCACTTGACTGCTTTGTTCCTACCCATCGATATGAGTCACTCCTGGTTCATGGGAGATTCTCTGATATTATGAGCAGCTGTATAACTTCACCACCCGCTGTGACACTATAAATATTTCAGGATGATTTCTTACTGAGACTGTCGACATGATATAGACACACACATCACATATTGTAGGAAAATTATATGCATCTCCACCAGCAAATGTTGATGAATAATTCATCCTGGTGAGCCACACACACACACACACACTTTCCCCAAAGTTCAGACAGGCACCAGCTCCTCCGCCGACAGCTTCTCTGACAGACTGAGACAAAGCACTTGTCATTCTTCATGACGCTGAAATAAGTGGAATTGTGCTGTTGTGCTCACATGAAGGCACCCAGAAGTGGAGAGAGAAAAAAAAAGGGAAGGGAGAGAAAAGACAGATTGCAAAATGAGATCATAAAGAGGGAGAGAGTACGGTCATGACTCTGAGCCGCTGGAATCATCATCAGTCCGTTGTCATGTTTAATGACTGATGAAGCAGGATGTGAGAAAGTCCGATAACGCCAGCTGCTCAGAGGAATCTGCTGAGTGTTAGAGCAACGAAAAACCAAAAAAAAATCACAACATGTAAGAACGCAACAGGTACTGACACACACAGAACCCTCCTCATGCAAATGAGAGCAGTTTAGTCGTGAAGAAGCTTTAAGATCAATATTTAGCTGAAGAAAAGAGGTCATGATGAAATAATGCAAACCCTGAAATGTTCTTCCTCATCCCTTATTTCATCTCCTGCTTCCATGAATCCGGAGTGGGTAGACTTGTGATGTGGCTTATGGTGTGAGCTCATTAGAATTCCTCTGATAGAAACAGAAACAGCATGAGGTTCCTCTCGGAAGCGAGAGAAGAAGAAGAAGAGCAGCGTCCGCCGGCTCTTACCATAGCTGTCTTATTCCACCATCGCTGTCGCATTTTCGCGTTTTTATGTGCAGCGCTGGCACCATGCTTTCCATTTGTTTCCGCGATGCTCAGATCTGTTGCGAATCAGTGCGCCTTCGCTTCCTTTAAAGATGAATTTTGATTTTGTTGCTGCTCTTTGAAGTGCTGCGAATGCACCGTCTTTGGCATGTGTGCATGAGTTTAATAAAAACGACTGAGGCGAGCTACAGCGTCAAAATGCCAAAATGAAGTGTAACAGGGCGGCTTGGGGAGCCTGAGAACTGTCCATCATCTATTAGCCTTTGTCTACACAGGGAGGAATCTGCTTTGAGATGAAGGTGTGTCATATTTGTTGGACGAAACTTGAGGGAACGCCTTCGCATTGTTGCACTGCAGTTGATCCTGCAGCACAGTCCAGAGTGATTGAGGTGCTGCGCTTGCTTTTGCATGTTCTCGAGGGGCATTGAATTGGGTTCGAGTGCGCCAGAAGACAGAATATAATCCTCTGTTGTGTCAGAGCTTGATTTTATTACCATCTCGTGTCTGTTTCTATCTCCATGCAGCTCCTCTGTACATGATATAGATTTATGGTGACACTTGCTGCAGCCCACGACCCAGCACCATAGCCTGATTCACATGCACAGTTTCCCACCTCACCTCAGTCACCATGCAAAGGCTGAGGTTGCAAAAGCTGCCAGTAAAATTAAATAAAAGAAATATTGCCAGTGCTCAAAAGTAAATGCTTGAGAAAAGGTTCCGCCTACGGTGGCGGCGGCCTTCTCTGCTCCATGAAGCAGCAGCAAAGGAAATTAGTAAAGCGAGCAGTTCAGTTATTGTCATAGTTCAGCAGAGTTGTCAGAGATGCTGCAGCTTTTTAATTAAAAAAACTGGCCTGACTCAAGCTGCAAGCCGCATGAAAAGCGAAAACCTGCACGTTTTTATGAGCACAAGCGTGCAGCCGGGCGCAGTGGTGTGAGATGGAATGAACGTGTGTGTGTGTGTGTGCAGGCATTATTCCCAGTCCATTGACGGGAGTCAGTCTAATGTGGATTGAGTCTTTATTTTCTCTAAGTAAGCTTTCTCCCAGGCCTGCAGCCAATAGAACAACCAGTCTAACACAACAGTCAGCCGGCTGTTTAGATAACACAATAATATCATAACAGCATCACATCTTTTCTGTTTCTGCTTGTGTGGATTTGTGTACGAGTGGGTGGATGAGTGCGTGTGTGTGTATGTGTGTGTGTGTGTGTGTGTGTGTGTGTGTGTGTGTGTGTGTGTGTGTGTGTGTGTGTGTGTGTGTGTGTGTGTGTGTGTGTGTGTGTGTATGTGTGTGTGTGTGTGTGTGTGTATTGGAGACTCGATTTGATTTCACTATTTACAAAGCTATGCTCTTAAACATGATTACAGTTTTCTTTCTCTTTAAGAAAACATGGTTGTTTTGCTGAAATAAGCTAAAATAAACATATATTTCGTGAGATTTTAAGGACCTGATGCAATGGCCTGGAAACTTTTATTTATTTCCAGCAGTTGTTGGGGATTAAATGTCTTGACACAACTTGGTGCTGTCAAACTCTAATATTGTCTTTGGAATTATAAGGACCCCAGTGGAGGCCCGTGTGCTTTCATGTCATCTCCATCTGATTACCTCTTTGTAATCAACCTTGGTTTAATGTTTATTCCTTTATTACCAAGTCATGCTATATAAAGGTATTGTTAATTCAGCGCTCCCCAATGGTGTCCCGATTGCTGCTATTTAATGAGTTAACCTAGTCCAACAAGCGACTCTTGAATGTACTTTCCTCATGCAGTTGTGCTAAATTGTAGGTTTTGCTAAATGAAGCTAATTATAATCAGAATGATCACATTTAAATGAATGAGGCTGATGGCAGATTCCACATTTCATTATGGTGTTGAGTGCTTAAAATACCATATTGCTGTTTTAAACAACAGGCATCAATGTTTTTTTCAGAAAAATAATAAAAAATACATCTGGAGAGAGAGAGAGGAGCATATCGTGCACCTTTGTTACACCTCTAACTTCTCTTTCTTTCGCTTCCATCCTTTTTGTTTATTTTCTCATTTAGACATGAAGTGGACCCTTGGCCTGTTTTGTGTTGTTCTGCTCTCAGAGTGATAGAGGTCTGTCATGTGTGGGCAGATTAAGCACGCACAACTGGCCCAGTGGTTGAACATTAATAAGTTCCCATCTGTGCTGTGCAGGGTGTCAAGCGTTCTTTTTGTCTGTGCACGTGTTATAGCACAGCAAATGTGGATCACCTATTTAATGTAGCCCATATTCACTTCAGAACTGTTCTTTCATTTCTCACACAGCTCTCTTTTGTGTCTTTTCGCTGGTTACACAGATGTTAGGTCAGGAGTTTGAGATATTTTATGCCTCAATTTTCATGTCTTTATTTTTGGCTGAATTTAGATGTAAAGGTGTTTCTGTTCAGACATTTTCACTGTTTGCAAATTTGTCTGCATTGTCTCCGTCCTGTTGTGTCACTCTGCCATCCAGACTCACATTTTGCTCGTGGAAAAAACTCCTAAATAATGCAAACACCGTAAAAGAGTTAGAGCGAGAAGATAAACAGTGGCGACCAAAACTCTATCCAAGTTAGTGTTAAATAAAAGTGAACCTGGGACCAAAGTATGAGGGACATTTAATCAAAAGCAAGACACCCCATAACAACTGTTGCTGCATAACCAAATAACAGCAAGCAGCAGCAGAGGGGAGCCTGAGCTGTGGAAACAGGGCTAATCTGCACTGATAAGTTATGTTGTTTGGGCTCCGTTCTAGTTTTTATGACAGCGAGC
Source organism: Arothron firmamentum (assembly GCA_016586285.1). Classification (NCBI taxonomy): domain Eukaryota; kingdom Metazoa; phylum Chordata; class Actinopteri; order Tetraodontiformes; family Tetraodontidae; genus Arothron; species Arothron firmamentum. The sequence continues at coordinate 17,376 of BJFM01001874.1, read as the reverse complement.
CGGTTTCTGGCCCTTCAGCGCAGATGTGGAGGACGTTAAACTCTCCAAGATCAGTTCCATTTCACAGAATATGGAAGTTAGCCCATCACTGACCATGATCTAAGGGCCTTTTAGAGGAAAATATGGTTTGGTGAGAGATTTGAAGAACTAATTCATCTTAAACACTTCTCTGTGGTCAGCGTGTGAATACACACAAAGCCCGATGCTTATAGACCCAGACGCTCTCACACATACCCACATTAGACACATGTGATCCATGTCAGCAACTGCAGCTTCTCCACCATGACAGCCAAGTGACAAACATCTCTTCTCCACTCCGTTTCCTGACCTTGTTAAGTAAAGAAATCTCTAGAGGAGAAGCCGGCGGGTGAATTATTGACGGTATTTCTGAGGTAAATGGTGTAACTTCAAGCAGGACAGGGCCTGCAGCAGTTCTCAGGGTCCCAGTTATTTAAGGCGCAGTTTTCAGTATGCTTGACCAAAGTTTCTGCAGCTTCATCAAGTGGCTGCTAATTCATCCATTTCATATAATAGTTGGTTAGCTGTTAGCATTGGAAGCTGGAAAGCTGCAGGACTCCTGCTCCCTGAAGTGTATTTGATGTGGCAAAGGGCCACTGATGAGCCAGGCTCTGCAGCTGCAGCTCTCGCTAGAAGCTGAGCAGCTGGAACCCTGGTGGAGCCCAGGATGATGATAGGGGAAACACCAGTGAGGTGATTTACAGCAGCTCTGGACAGGACGATGACTTTGGGGACAAAGAGTCTGCATGTGAGGAATTAAAGAAAGAAAAAAAAAACATCAGAACAATGAGATGACGGGCCCTCCAGAGCTGCGGCCCAGAGCACTTTTTCTTGTGTTTCATTCCAGCCGTAGCAGAGGTGAGGTTTGATCAGTTTTGTCCCTGTTGAATTTAATTTGTTAGGTGATTTTAGGAGGCATTTTATGGTAATAATCTGGACGTCATGTGGGAAGACGTCACTGTCTGCTGTCTTAGATTTTTATGGAGAAGAACAGACAGTTGGTTGAAATTCCTGCTAGTTGGCTGCAATCCCTTCCGTGTGCATGATAGTGCTCTCTCTGTTCACATAATGGCTGCAACAACCTATCTGCATCTGCGAGTTCAAGCCCATTTTATTTATGAGTGCACAGATGGAAGTATCGCCATAACTGTTACCACAACAGTGACACAGATGTTCGTCCATCAACGACAACGTGGAGCGGGCCATAAAACAACACGTCTTTTTTCAATCTTGAAATAATTGACTGTCCAAGAAACGTTCTTTTAACTTGGTGTCTCTGGCAGCCCCTGCCTATACGAGTGAGTCACTTTCTACGTGTGTGTGTGTGACGTTGTTTTTTCCATTGTGAATCATTTTTGTCATTCATAATCAAAAGCTGGGTAAGCCTCATGTCCTCAAATCCTCTGCAGTACCTTCCTGCCAGGCTACAAAGCTGCTTTGTGGCGAAGATAAAGACATCGGGTGTTGGGGGACATTGATAATGAGCTTGTTGTCCAAGCGACATGAATAATTCAGGCACCTCCACGCTGAGCACCAGTCGGTAACGGTGGCTGCTACAGGTGATGCCAAGTGTGTCTTCATGGCTGAGAGGAGAATTCTGTCAACTCCAGACAATCATCTACTGACGACACAAACATGACACAGAAAAGCGAGAGGGAAATAATAATAACTGTCAATTATTATGGCTTTGTGTTTAAATATGAACATGTCTGTTTGAACAGTAACAAAATAAAGACAGTTGAAACACTAGCACCAGTTTAAGGATAAGTAGTAGGATCTAGCTGGATTTGTTGTCATTTCTGCGTGTTCTGATCCAAGCAGCGTTATGGACATACCACATTTAGTCTTCCTCCTGCCAGATAAATCCTTGGAAGCCCAGCGGTCTTTCTATAATTTGCAGGGATTTCTCCTGCGGTATGTCAGGGGTCTGCAACTTTTCGACAGGGAAATTAATTTTCCTGCTAATGAGTGCACCAAAATAAGATGCGCTGAATATAAACATATTTACCATCTGGAATCTCATTATATTCAGTAATTAGTACAAAAAGGGAGTCTTAAATGCAGAGAAGTATTTGTATTACATAATGACGCTGCCCTCAGCATTAAACACGTCAACATTTTTCAAAAACTACTAAGTACTGCCATTATATAAATGCTCAAACTGCTCCACAATAAGGCAGACATTAAATCACTTTGTTAGATGACTTATTCATGTTGAAATTGCTATGAGCCATTCACTATTATCTCTGACAAATGAAAGTATTAAAATGTTGGCTATACTAATGTATGGGGCTGCTGATTAGACAGTCTTAATACCATTTATCTTCAAAACCCTCATATACCTGAAAATAGTCTTGAACAAACGGAGGGAAAGGTTTTCCTGCAGAACATAACTGCAGAACGGTTAGAGTGAATATCTGATCTCAGACTGAACACAGAAGCTACTGACTGAAGAATGTGAATGTGTCCCACCTACGAGACTCGACATCTCTCGTTAATTAGTTAATCTGACTTCACCCCGCACCCGTCTGTTGTTGCTCCAAGTTGTGCACTGACCTGTTTTGTTTTCCATTACACTGGCGTCGGTCTGATGATGAAGGCAAAAGAAAAGGCTGGAGAGGAGGTGTGCGTTTGTGCAAACCACCCAAGTGTGCAGGTCATTTCTCCTTTCATAACACTGAATTTCCTCCTCTCAACCTTCCACCAGAAATTGAAATGTTTTAGTTACCTCTTCAGAAAGATGTTACACTGCAATTGAAATGAGATTATGGAAGATACGATTTTGCCAAGACCCGAATGTATAATTTTCCTTTTTAACACTTCTTGCCTGTTGAAAGAACATTTCTGCATTTATGAGGCACGGTTATGCACATTGAATTGTAAATATTGTTTTTCTGCAACAGTATACGGCGTCTGCAAAGCTAAAATAGGCAGCCAGTATGAGGTGTGCATTAATAATTCATTTTCCCTTCCGTTTCATCCGTGGTACAATTTGATCCTGAGGAATGATTTCACACCATATTATTTATAAGACACACAGGAACAACACAAGGGTACAAACATTTGATTTTTAACAGTCCAGCTAATATAGAAACAGGCCTGCCTGTTAGATTTATTTCCTCTATCTGCTCTGCTCGTTGGGTTCCACTTCCTGTTGTCTAGCTGTTCTCCAGAGCTCTTCATCACCATTAGGTCAGGTCTAAATGTACGACACTGCCACTTACTTTTACTTCTGCTTTTAGCGTGTGCCTTCATCTGCACCAACAGAATCTGCTTTAATATGGCAAGGTGAAGAGTTTTGGAGCAACTACGACCACCACCGCTGCTGCTGTGGTGTCCCTCCTCACTGATGATCATGATCAGTTTCCCAGCCTCTCTCTGACCTTCACAGCCTGTCGTTTAAATGTTAATCACATTTTTCAGTCGTTCAGCCTCGCAGTCAAGAAGGGTGGCTACTTTTGCACAGGACGATGGACCACCTCCCACCAGCATTTGCCATCATGCAATTCACACAGCACAGGGGCTGTTAAATTAAGATGCTGATTAAACTCAGTCAGCTTTATGGATATCCTCAGGGTGCCATAACAGCCCGAGAACTATATTTAAAGAGGCTGGTGTCTAGATTTCAACTGCTAGATGCCCCTTCTTATTTTATTGCCATCTTCTTAAATTTTGCATGAGTTAAAATCCAAAGCACATCAGAGAAGTTTTATTCATCAGTCTTTGGAACGGCCAGCAGGACTAATAATAACCGCGCTGTAATTAAAAAAAGACTGATGTTATTGCTTCTAGTCCGGTGAAACGGCATGATCTTCTAGGCATTTGTGGCTGTGAATTTAGTGTCCTCCTATGCCGTTTGTCTGGCTGACATTATAGCTGACCAGTGCTCTTATAAGAGTCACCGCAGCCTGTGTTCTGTCACCCTGACACACGGTGTTTCTGCTAAAGAATTAACAGCCGAGCATCGCTGATGTAAGCTGCCATGTTAGGAGGATGAAGAACATGCTCAAGCAGGTATAATTCATATAGATTACATTCCATTTTAAATATTTACAGCCAATGATTGATGGCTTTTCTGGTTCAGAGTTTGACGCAGTCATCTACAGTTCACAGTGTGTGTGTGTGT
>BJFM01001873.1:106828-119281 GCA_016586285.1 Arothron firmamentum | reverse complement strand
ACACACACACACACACACACACACACACACACACACACAAAGAGCTTGTTAAAGCCGACCTTTGAGGAAGAGTTCAATTGGCGCAGGAGCGAAATGCGAAAAGAGGAGCAAATGCTTGATAATGGCTCACAGGGAGCAAAGGGAATCATCAGCAGACAGCATTCTTTAGCGTTTAAGCCTGATGTGTTGAAAGTGCCACGTGTGTCCTGGAAATGTTCATCTCACAGTCAAACCGTCTTTCTTGCAGCACCTAACGAGCTGCCTGTTCTCCGTCTGTGTTAACTCAGACTGGGTGTGCACGTTAGTGAATCTAGCCCATCTCCAGTGATGACATTCAGCAAAGACGGGTTTTATTTTTTTTTTTTTTTGACCGCTCCTGAGGACGACTGTTGGCAGACATCGACCAAGAACATCAGGCAGAGCGAGTTCCAAGTGCTGCAGTGTAGATTTACTGCTGCTGCACTTCTGTTGGAATTGATATGACCTTTAAAATTTATAATTATGATGGGATTTAAATGTCAGTTTCATTTCTCAGCTATTTGCTTAAGATTAGCTTCATCTGATTATCCAGCCCTCAGATCTGATCTGAAAGGTTTTTCCAGTGATCACATGGTGTCATTTACTGTATATCACATAGAAGGAGCATTAGAGGTACTTTGTAGATGGAGAACACACATCAGGATGTTTCCCAGATATTAGACTTTTTATTATTATTATTTTAAGGGTTTTAGTTTGAGGGTTAATGTGAGCATTAACCGAAATGTGTGCTTGTGAGCAGGACTTTGAGATGAACCGGGAGCTGAAGCTGTCAGTGATCTGCCTCCTGGAGGAGGTGCTGAGAGATCCAGACCTTCTGCCTCAGGAGAGAAAAGCTACTGCCAACATTCTGAGGTAAACCACAGGCGCTTTTATCCAGGTGCTTTACATACATTTCTTTGTTGTATTTAGTTTTAACCCTTTTTTTCCCCTTGTTTTACCTCAGCACTCTTTCTCAAGATGAGCAAGAGGACGCCCAGTTGAGAATAGAGGACATCTTACAGATGGTGGGAGAACTACATCTACATCTATCAATAGAATGTGCTAAAGCATCTATGTGCTTCTGTATCTATGTGGCTTCACCTGGTTTCCTGAAGTTCACACCACTAAAGTTACAACCATCTTTCACTTAGTTAATTAAAGCCTCTATGTGGCCGTTGTTCTGTGTGTGTGTGTGTGCGTGCGTGCGTACGTGCGTGCGTGTGTGCGTGTGTGTGTGTAGGCGGACTGTCCGAAGGCGGAGTGTTTGGAATCTCTCTCAGCGATGGAGCTGGCCGAGCAGATTACTCTGCTGGATCACATCGTCTTCAGAAGCATTCCTTACGAGTCAGTCCAAATATAATCTTGTTGTTGAAAAGGTGGAGAGTTTCACGTCCTGTTAAAGCCAAACCTCTTTGTCAGACTTTCCCATTCTTGTCACTTTTACACACCAGAGTAAAGCAGCACCGAGGAGCATTGGTTCTGCATAAAATGAAAGAAAAATGAAAGAACTACCATTTTACAACAGCGACATCAAAGACAGATTTTAGTTCCTGAAATTGCTCTTAGTGTGGTTTACTTCGAATAAATTAATTATTTTAAATAAAACTCATTTTTGTGTGCAGACAGTGGTCAGTGAACCTCAAACACAAAGTAAATAGATCCACCAAACACAAATTTCCTGTGTGAGATGTGAGCATTTATGACCTTTGGACTCACCGCGTGTGTCTGTGCTCCCTCTGCCAGAGAGTTCCTGGGACAGGGATGGATGAAGGTTGATAAGATGGAGCGGACGCCATACATAATGAAAACTAGCCAGCACTTCAATGATGTACGACCCAGACTGGCTCCCAATCACATTGTCCTGTCCTCCTCAGGACTGTCCGGTGCATCCTCTCATACTTTCTCTCCTCTTTTCTTTGTCAAGATGAGTAACCTGGTGGCCTCACAGATTATGACCCACACCGACGTGGGCTCCAGGTCCAGCTCCATAGAGAAGTGGGTGGCTGTGGCGGACATCTGCCGCTGTCTCAACAACTACAACGGGGTCCTGGAGATCACGTCCGCCCTCAACCGTAGCGCCATCTACCGTCTGAAAAAGACTTGGGCTAAAGTCAGCAAACAGGTGGACGAGAAAAACTGACTCAGGGTTGGCATTTCACCGTATCTGTGGTTGCTGTAGCGTGCTCGCTGACCCGCTGCACGAGTTGTTTAGCTTCAATGTCCAGTATGAGGCCTTATGCTGATGAACGCTAAACGGGTTAAGGTCCCGATCATCGGACTGCATGTCTGTCCATCAGGCATGAATGGCTGTTTATGGTGTAAGATAATTGGATTTGATCATTTCTTTACCATCTTTTACTGAGGCTGAGTGGTTCTACGGTTCATGCTATATGGTTAACATGCTTTCATGTCTCATGCTAGTCATAGTAATCATTTAAAATGTCTTAAATATATATTTGTGCTCTGGCCCAGACTAAAGCCCTGATGGACAAGCTGCAGAAGACGGTGTCCTCAGAAGGAAGGTTTAAAAATCTGAGGGAGACCCTGAAGAAGTGAGACCTTTAAACCTCACCATTGGTTATCATAATCTGAACACTAAAACTGGCCTTTTATGAATGTAATTTGTTTCCTCCCAGCTGCAACCCTCCTTGTGTTCCATATCTGGGAATGTATCTGACAGATTTGGCCTTTATTGAGGAGGGAACACCAAATTTCACAGAGGAGGGCCTCGTTAACTTCTCCAAAATGAGGATGGTGGGTGCATGCACACATGCCGCACACAAGGAATAAAGTAGATTTTCATGACATTTTTACTTTTTTTTTGTTGTTGTTGTTGTTTAGATATCGCACATCATCAGAGAGATCCGACAGTTCCAGCAGACTCCCTACAGAATAGAGCATCAAGCCAAGGTGGCTTTTACAAACATGGATTTATTGAACATGATTTATTTATTTTGATGTTTTTCTCACGATTGATTTTGATGTTTTTTGTCCAGGTGACTCAGTACCTTCTGGATAAAACTCTAATCATGGATGAAGACACCCTCTACGACCTCTCGCTGAAGATCGAGCCCAGGCTTCCCGCCTGAGGGTCAGCTGCTTAGAACCGGTACAAACCAGTGTGAGCCTGCTGGTCCTGGCTGGGCACGGGAACGAAACTACAGATTTAGACTGAAGGGAGAGATGAGAGCTTCACACGAGGCTGTGAGTGAGCTGAAGGTTTTAGAAGACGCCGCCTGTGCGCGTGCTCAGCGTTCCTCTGTGGGCCTGGCGTCACTCTTCCTGGTGCAGTCGGAAGGTCCAGGAAAGGCTTTCAGCATGGAATGAGTGGATTAGTTAGGGGACAGCACGGACATGTAGCATATACAGATAGTGTGAGAGCGAGACCTTTGAGCCTGTGTCTCTGTGCCGTCGTCTGCTGTTTATTATTTGTGCATTTCTGTGCCACATCCCGGAGCAAGACAACAGCAGCGCACCCACTGATAGCAGTTGCATGATGTTAGCGTGGGACTGCACTGCCTTGAACCTGCCCCCTGACCCTCACCTCAGCATCCTTCACTCTCTCAGCCACTATGCATCCTCAGTGGGCCGGCAACGGCAAATCACCTTTCCGATATCAGGTAAAGACCCTCGCAGAGAAGACATCGAAGACCATTTGACAGTGTCTTAGAAGTAAAATGACAAGTGCAACATGAATTTGTTCTGATGAATCCCGGTGAGAGTGAAGAGCTCTTTTAAAGAAATGTCCATCTGAAGGACACAAAAACTTCAAAAAAAAGAAAGTGCCTTCCATTAGCGTTGGTCAATTCTGCCTCAGTCAAACTGGCATGTTGAGGTTATAAAAACAAATGCAAGGTCCCCTAAAAACTGCATTATTTATTTCCTGCTCAGATCCCACAGTTGGATGGTAGCATGTTAGTGTAAACGCTCTTTGCAGCACCTCATCGACAACCTCGATTTCCCTCTAGAGTTTAAACACTCTCACAACCTTGAATGACCCGAAGCTTCTGCTGTGTTTGTATGCAGTTTGATTGTATTTATGTATTTATTTATTTATTCTGCTTTTACAAATGTACAATCATGTTTAAGTGTGTAACCATTGAGATTGTTTTTATTTTTTTGGGTGGGGGGATGTTCCATGAAATGTAGCTTTGCTTAACTGTTATTTTTCATGATACTTATTTCATTTTAAGGCTGGATTTTACTGTATCTTATTGCTGTAAATAGTGACTCACGCTGTTTCATACGATCCATGTCTTCACGATACTGTGAATATAGTTTATTGCCTCTCTGGGCTGTTGAAGTCGAGTCTTTGCATCCCGGGTTCTTGTTTAAATATTTTCCAGTCTTTTGAAGGCTATGAAATGTAGCATTCGGGTTTCTGCATCGCTGATATGACAATATGTAGTTGTCCTGCATGCACACGACAGCTGCACGCTGTGCATGATTGATGGACGCTCCCTGGATGTTTTCCCGCTGCTTTTCTTGATATTGTACATGTACCTGTCAGGAGGTAAAAATGGTGTCAGTCAAATCTTGGCCATCTCTTGATGTACCTCACATTGTTGTGCACACGTGCATCTTTAGGCTATGTCATCTGAAAGTCAGCCTTTGTCCTGCAGTTGCAGATGTGGGTCCCAGTGAAAAATCTTCTTCCTTGAAAACTGCTGCAGATAGTCTGGAGGAAAATGTTGTCAGTCTTGCTTTTGTCCCTCGCACTGCAGCTGTTGTTCTGCGCATCTGCATCACACCGGTCTGGAAATACAGGATGCCGTGTTTTTCTTGTATTATTACTTTTGTGTATTTCTTTGTATTTTTCACCGTAAGTCCAGGGGAAGTAAACTCATCATGCCTTATGTGTTTGTTTTTTTCCTTCTCAGGCCTGCAGCACACAAACACATCACATGTAATGCACACACTGTCAATTAAATGTTAAGACATTAGGAAGGTAATGGCATTAGAGTTGTAGTTCAGCATTCAGCACAATTACGTACTGGTCTGGAAGTACTGGTTTATCTGTTTTTGTGTTAGTCAAAGTCAGCTTTGTTAGTCAACTATGCTATACGTGCTTGACATACAACATAAATGAAATTATAGACTTCTAAATCCAAAGATTAAAAAAAAGTCAAAAGTTCATTCAAATTTACTTCAGTCTGACATCCCATTAAAATAAATGATAACACGAACATTTTCATTGTATATTTCTGGCCTCGGGTGGTGGTGCTGTAGCCCTTCTGCCACCTAGTGGTCGATAATGGTAAGAACAGGTTTTACACAGCGGTGCGATAAATAGTTTAGTTCTTTCATGGAAGGAGATGTAATTCTAAAATATAACAGTTAAAACAGCTGACATGAATCTGTGTGTGTGTGTGTGTGTGTGTGTGTGTGTGTGTGTGTGTGTGTGTGTGTGTGTGTGTGTGTGTGTGTGTGTGTGTGTGTGTGTGTGTGTGTGTGTGGACAGACATGCTGACTGACAGAAAGAGGATTTTCTGTCTGTTGATCAGTGAGAGGCTAATCCAGGGTCAGCGTCTCTCTCTTCATCTCCTTCTTTCTCTGCTTCGATTCCTTAGTCTGCCCTCGGAGCTGCAGGAACTCTCAGGTTCTTCCTCGTCTCCACGCCTCAGACAAGCCTCAGGTTAGTGCTGGAGTTTTCCTCACCTCTACCTGCTGACTCATCTGGTGAAGGTCTTAACCGTGCATAATCTTCTGCTCTAGTGGAATGGCTGACGCAGCAGAGTTTAGAGCAGGTTTTCCTTTGGTTCCTCCTCCACGTCTCCGCTCTCCTCCTGTAAATGATAGGGTGCTGTTTGTAGAAATGAGCACAGCTATGAATATGGGATGCTTTTAATGACGTGAAGGTCATGTGGTGAGAGGCAGGACTACACCATTCCTTCAGAGGGCACACACAGCATTCTCTCACACTCACACTTGATCTGACTGACACTGCATGTCCAAATTTAATATCAGTTCCTAAAATGGTGAAATACAGCCCATTCAAACGGAACCATTCAATCACACTGTAAACTGTGTCCATTTATGCTGCACGTTTCACTTTCCCCCTTTGCTAAATCTGTTGGGAGTCCCTCTAATCCCACCCTTTAGAATAGCTGTTACAGTGGCTGGATCTTGTGAAGGTCTATACATTGATTTAAGAAAAACCTCTTTGAATTTAAACACTAGGTAATAATCCAGACCATGGCAAGCCCCTTCGCTCGTATGGTGTCTGGCCGTAACAAGGCGGTGATGTTGGCTAGTGTCGGAGCCGGTGCTCTGACGTCTGCATACCTCCTCAGCGACAGCACCATCGCAGCCGAGAGGAGGAGGCTCTACCCTGCCAGGTAGACGAGTGCACGCACAGCCGTGGCGCTTGAATAACATCTGATCACTTCATTTCAAATTTAGGCCGTTAAAAACAGATTCATTAACAACTCATGTACTTGAATCTGAATGAAATGAATAGCTCACCACTAATTACTTGTAGCTTGTCTGAATTCGTTGCTGCTGCTTGTCTACAGTGCAGATTTTCCTGATCTAAGGAAGCACAATAACTGTATGGCAGCTGCCCTCACGCCAGCCATTTATGCCCACCTGAGAGACAAGGTAACCCCCACCGATTGGACTTTGGACCAATGCATCCAGACTGGGGTGGACAACCCCGGACATCCTTTCATTAAGACTGTCGGCATGGTTGCGGGAGATGAGGAGAGCTACGAGGTTGGGATTCAGACTCTCGTGCTTGTGATCCTAAAAATGATGAAAAGTAAGCGGCTGATTTTGTCCAATTAGGTGTTTGCGGAGCTGTTTGACCCTGTGATTAAAGACAGGCACAATGGCTATGACCCTCGCACAATGAAGCATCCCACAGACCTGGACGCGTCAAAGGTCACACTTCTCCTCCAATCGCAGTGTGCAGCCGTGCACGGTCGTGCTAACGGGCATGTCGGCTAATCCTCTCCTCCCCTCAGATCACCTCAGGGATGTTTGATGAGCGCTACGTGTTGTCAAGTCGCGTCCGCACCGGTCGCAGCATCCGTGGACTGAGTCTGCCCCCGGCATGCTCGCGCTCTGAGCGCCGCGAAGTGGAGCGCGTGGTTGTGACCGCTCTGTCGGGCCTGAAGGGAGACCTGGCCGGTCGCTACTACAGCCTGGGAGAGATGTCCGAAAAAGAGCAGCAACAGCTCATTGATGTCAGTGAGCAAGCTCCTGTTTTTATGACACTCGCCTTAAAAAAAAGGTTTCCCCATACTTTATTCCTCTTTTCCATTTTTGGCCAATCAGGAGCACTTCCTGTTTGATAAACCCGTGTCGCCTCTGCTCACGGCAGCTGGGATGGCCAGAGACTGGCCCGATGCTCGCGGGATCTGGTAAGAAGGGAAAAGGCTCGGTTCAGAAATATAAAAGCTTTTCTAGCTAACGTGTGGATCAGCCAGAGTGGCCATCGGCATGTAAGCGACTCCTCACGCCTCCTGGCTGCCGCAGGCACAACAACGAGAAAAATTTCCTCATCTGGATAAACGAGGAGGATCACACCAGGCTCATATCCATGGAGAAGGGCGGCAACATGAAGAGAGTGTTTGAAAGGTTCTGCAGGGGACTGAAGCAGGTTTGCTCCTGATCTGCCCTCTATCACCCATCTTGGCGCAACTCTAACAGATACAACACCTGTTGTTGTAAATACGCTTTTCTCTATTGTGAGAAAGTTTATTTGAAACTTTTAGGTGGAGCAGCTCATTCAGGAGAGAGGCTGGGAGTTCATGTGGAACGAGCGACTGGGATACATCCTCACCTGCCCGTCCAACCTCGGCACCGGACTCAGGGCCGGTGTGCACATTCGCCTGCCCATCCTCAGCAGGGTAATTCACAACACGCACGGGTGGGAGCGGAGCACACACGGAGAGATTTACGTTCCTACCTGTGGTGTCCAGGACCCTCGCTTCAGTAGGATTCTGGAAAACCTGAGGCTGCAGAAGAGGGGCACAGGGGGCGTGGACACGGCCGCCAGCGGCGACACCTTTGACATCTCCAATCTTGACCGTCTGGGAAAGTCAGAGGTAAACATCTGCTGAAAACACAAAAAAGACCAGCGGGCAGAGTCAGGTAGAGGACGCAGGCAGGCAGGCAGGCAGGCAGGCGAAGGCCTGGCCTGACCAGCAACCTGCTGTTCTTTAATCTGCAAACCAGACAGGGATGAGGTTCAAGACCTGTCCTCAGCTATTTATGCTACACTCCCACTCACACTGAGATGAAGGCCTACCACGGCCTTTAACCCATTTAAGGCTGCTAAAGGTCAGAGATGATTCACTCTGAGATTACAGTCGTGCTTAAAGCCCAACTTCTCCCTCCAAACAAAGAACTCAAGACCAAACTCAAACTGTAGTGGAGTCTCTCAGGGGTCTGGAGACCATGTTTTTTATTGTTTTTTTGTTTTTTTTACCTTTAAACAGCTGCCTTTGTTCATCATAATCCAGGTAACCATGTGATCCCTGACTGGAGTTCTTGTGTTTGCTCAGGTGGAGCTGGTGCAGTTAGTGGTTGACGGTGTGAACTACCTGATCGAATGCGAGAGGAGGCTGGAGAAAGGCCAGGACATCAGGATCCCCTCACCCATCCCTCAGTTCAAGAAGTGAATGTTCCATCTTCTAGCAGGCCGTGAGCTCAAGTTCCAAGCTCCTTAATTTAGATCTTAAAAAGCAACTTGTTACATGTGCAACAGTGTGCATGAACCTGACAGTGAGCATAATAAACCTTCTGGATGAAAAGGGATAAATTGCTTTCTTACAGCATGCCCAAAATATGTAGTTTTACCCCTGTACTCCATTTTCAGCCTGTAATAACAGTATAAAATTGCCACTATCACCCAGTTTATTCTGCTGTTGTGCATTTTAGATGAACATGTTAACAGAAATTTAATTAGGAAGAGAAACGCCTCGTCGAGAAAAGACCATTTAAACCTACTTCCACTTCAGATCGGACCAGGTTTCTTTCTTTCCAAAGCAGATCGAAATTAAAAACAAAGACACCATTGGCACAAAGATAATTAGATGATAAAAGAGAGCAACACAGGTGCAGAAGACATTGAGTCCAGGACGTGCTCAGAATTGACCTGCCTACCAGACAGCTCTTCTCAGGCTGTGGCCGACAGCCAGACGTAATGAGATGGAGCTATATTGGAAAATAATGCCACGACCTTTTCAAGTCCATCATTTAAATGCTGAGCCCTCGTCCGTCCGGCACTGTGACTCACGGACAATAAACGCTATTAACGGAGGAAGGGGACACACATTGCTCTCATTATTGTATCGGGCCCCCCCCCCCAGTCTCACAAAGAAAGACCTATAAAGGGTATTTATGTAGTGTTGAAAGTATGGATTAATCCTGAGAAGCTGCTGGCTAACCTGACATTCTGAAGTGGCCTGGCTGCTGTGAGGCCTTTAATCCACAGGCCAAGCTCATTACAGCCACGGCAGACGTGGCTGCTCTCCTCGATTAGAGCTTCATCTTCTGGCGATGCGCAGGTGAGGAGCAGCAGCCATTATTCCGAAGAAATCAAGGCATCCAGCTTTGAGGAGCTGGAGTATTTTTGGTTCTGTTTGTGGAGCCTCTCTGAGTTCCTAATCTGGTAGCAGATTAATGACGTAGATCCAGTAAAGCAATTAGAGATCTGAACTACAACGCAGTTAAAAGAAAAAACACAAAAACATACCAGAAGATGCTTCATCCCGTACAAACAGGCAGGTTACACATTAGCTTTTCCAGGTGTGGTAGTTTTTAGTCTCCACTTCATTCAAGACAAAGGTTTCAAAAGAAAATGGCCATGAAAAAGGCCTGAACCTGAAGAATAAATGATCAAACATTTGTTCTGTGCAAATATCATCAGCTGCAGCTCTAAATCATTGTGGCGAAGCCATAAAGCTTTCAGGGAGGTGCTTTGTGGTAACTTGATATTAAAGGTCTGACAAGTTTTTGGTCGCATTAGTCAAGATGCGGCCGTGTGTGTGTTTGGGGCTCCTCTGTGTGCTGCTGCCAGCAGGTAAGAACCTTAACAGACCAATACAAGCGTGTTCACTTTACTGTAGATTTGTTGGCCTGTGTCAGTGTTCCGGGTTCTCACCTGTTTGCAGCCTGTGGCCTAAAGTGTTTCACCTGCTGGGGTGCAAATCCTGGGACCTGTGATGAGGTGTGGGACTGTCCGTCCCAGTTTGACCGCTGCTCCACAACCGTGGGTAAAAAGATCACAAATTCATTTCCTTTTAAATCGAAATATTGTTGATATTTTAATACATCAGGAGAACAGCCAAAAGCATGTCATTGTGAGTGTATCAGGATGGAAGGACCAGGCAGGGGGAAATTAGACTAGATATTTGAGGATATGAGGAGACAGAAGAGGAGGATTCACGGTGGTGAAGCCAGAGATAGAAGGGCACAGTTACACCTTTAGCACAAGGAAAGGAATAAGACAAATGACAGTTGCATAATTCCAGACATTTCATGACATCCACATCAGCTGTGGCTTTTTTTTTTCATGCAGTCTGGGTCTTTTCATGTCTTTTTACTGCGTCTTTCTGTTGCAGTGGCTGAAAGTCTGGTCACCAAAGAATGCATGAGGAGCGACATGTGCGACAGGGTTTACTCTGATGGGGTCAGGTGCTGCGCCGAGGATCTGTGTAATGGAGCGAAACCCACTGGAGTTTTTGTTCCTCTGCTTGTGGCACCTGCAGCCATCATTATGTTCATGATTTAACGTCCATTTGCGTCCTTGCTCGCTTCTCCTTCAGTTGTTGGGATGGACGCATGCAAGTTTCAACGCAGCAACCCTGTATGAAATACGTATTAAAATGTTAAATAATTTACATGAACATTTTTTTTTGTTATTGTTGTTCCTGAAAGTAACTTCAAGGTTTAATGAAAACTCCTGTGTGTAGTTCATAGAAGGATGCAGCAGAGGTCAGCATAGGAGAGATCACAGGGCTGCAGACGGCAGAGCGACAAGATCTGTGCAGAGATCTCACTTAAATCACCCTCACTACGGCAGCATTTATGTTCAAACAAATCATCTCACGATCCTTAGCACTGTTAAAAAATTGGGCGTTTTGATTTGCACTTAGTTAATCCCCACAGTCCACTGTCTGAGGTTAATTAGAGGACAAGTGATGTCATTTGCTAGAAGGAAATAAAATCATCAAATGGATCATTTGATTCCTTTTTCACTTTTGAGTGAGCAGATGGAGACCCCACCCAGCTCTGGAATCCATTCAAGAGAGATCTGTTTGGTCCCAGCTGAAGTATGTGTTTAAGGAAAAGTGAATAAGTTAAATATTATGTAACAGCGCTTCTCTGTGTGTAAACTGTGTCCCTCGTGGCTAACGGGCCTGCAGAAGGTCGTGCCCTGACGCTCACACACAAGTTTGGGTTTTCACGCATGATCACGATGTCTCCTCATCGCTTGTGATTTGGTAGTAAAAGTTGTTGTCAGTGTGTGAGCTCAGCAGCTGCGGAACATTTCTGTCTGCAAGACCGAGGGCTGATGACGGGCCATGTGAAGTCAAACGGATCATTTGTTAGAATAACAGCGGCCGTGTCACCGATGTCTGCTAACACGTTAATCCTATTACACGTTACAGTACAGAAAAGTGACGCAGAGCCTGTTTCCACGCTACGACTCAGGACATTCCCAGTGGTACATTAATTCTGACGGTCTGATTGTCCACAGCCATCAAAGTTTTACCATGAGGTCTGTTAAGGTTGCTGGTTCCATCCTCCCTTTTTTTCAGCTCAGCGAGGGAACCGAAACCTCCTGCCCTGCCTTTGACTCCCAGAGATGGAGATGGTTATGGAGGGAACAAGAAGGGAGTCATGGTCAGCTTTTAGCATGAGAAATTGATTAGATCTTATTTGATCCGGGACAAATGGCCACATTCACAAACCACCTAATAAACTTACAGCTTTCTGTTGGTGTTGCCAACTGATGGAACAATGGCCTTTAAAAGTGATGAGATGTTACAGTACTGAACGATTTAACCTTCGCCTGCGGTGAAAAACAAAGTCTTAATGCTTTACAGATTTAATATTCTTCATCTTGAATCTGAAGGCACTTATAACAGGCCACAGGCAGCAACCAAGAACTGATGATTATCAGAGGTAATAGAAAAAAATTAGACTTAATGCGGTGCTTGTTTAGCAGAAAAGAGATTTTTTGAGGGGGACATAATTTAAAGAAATCATTTCTAAATAGCTTATTATCAATAGTATTAATAAAGCAAACTTGTCTTCTTCCCAGCAGCCTGAGATCTTATTCAAGCAGTTCTGACCTCGCCGAAAAAGTTATTTATTACACCATCACAACTATTAAACACATACACACGCACGCACGCACGCACGCACGCACGCACAAATACACACACACACACACACACACACACACACACACACACACAC
>BJFM01001873.1:78255-94774 GCA_016586285.1 Arothron firmamentum | reverse complement strand
ACACACACACACACACACACACACACACACACACACACACACACACAGGCTGGATAGGTGGGTCGAGCAGGTCGGTTTTTTCCTCTGGTCGTAATGTCTGATCAACTGTTGTGAAATGTTGCGGTTACCTGCCTCTGCATGGCAGGCTGGAAACTGGTATTTGTTCAGACAAAGAAACAAATATGTGGAAAAACTCAATAAAAAACGTGGGAACTGCAGTTACGGAGGGTTCAAAAGTGTCTGGACAGGTTAAGCAATGGCTTAAACTCATTTTTTTGTTGGTGTCCGTCATCAGATTAACGGGCTTCGGTCAAAACTTTCCCACCAATAAACGACTGACACCAAACATTTACATTGATCCTGCCTTGCATTGAGCATAAAACAAAGACAAAACTTCTGCTAAATGTAGAATAATATATTCCCACTCTAATTGAATTTTACTGATTTTTTCCAGCTCTGTAACCAAAACTCTATATTGCTATTCTATAATGTAAATACTGTTCTGTTCTGCGTTAAACACTCTTGCTGAATAGTTTGAAAAAGAAAGTCAACTTTATTTTAAAATGCATGTTGTGGAAATTTCAGGGGTCTTCATTTGAGGTAAGAAAAGTTCTGCTCAGACATAATACATGTTTTGTCACTGTCTGGACTTTAGTTGGTATTTCAAAATAATTCACTAAATTCACATTAATGAAAAAGGTGGGAACCAACTGTTTAATATGGGAAAGTGATATACTTTTGTTAATTGTAATTAATCCTTTGTTTAACCTCCTCTGCATTGTTATAGAAACTCCAATTATAAGTTTACAGACAGTGGGACTGTTTATTGTAATGCCATATCTCATCAATTACCTTCCCATGACCGTAAATTGGCCCCAGCGCTGACAACGAGATGAGGTTAACACGCTGATTAATTTGAGCTGCTGTGATTTCAGGCTCAGGTTGACACTTATAATCTCTGACACAGACAGTGTGGTCCGCTCGCTTTCATAATCGAGACAAAAATAAATAAATAAAATATTGTATTTACTCCCGCGTCATGTGAATTTGTGGTCTTGACATCAGGGTCATTTGAAATTAAACAGACCAGGTGAGAGTTTTGCTTATTTTGCACAGTAGACGAACGCTAATGGATCTGATCTTGTAAAAGTTAGTTTGTTTTATGGTGGTAACGTGGCGTCATAATTGGCAGCAAAAGCAACTAAAGCTTCAGACCCAAAATAATGCTATCATGGTAATTAATGCTGTGTGTAGTGATTACGACAGCGAAGCTAGATTCACAATTTTCCAGCTTTTATCTTTTTACAGTAACGCTCTGGACACCTATATCTCGTCAGTTATTCATGTTATCGACGTGCCGGTCCATATGTTCATGTCCCTGCTGCTGAGCTATTAAAAGCCCCGTTGGATATTACAGTGGATTTAGTATTACAGCAACTAAACAACAATTTTCCACACGTGATTAGGCACGTTGAAATCCGTTTTTTTTTTTTTTTTTTTTTTAAGACTGGTCCTTGCTGGTCGCTGGAACGTAATAACGTGACGGAGACAATAATCATTCTTGAAAATTACTTTTATTTGTGTCTTCATTTTCCAAATCGGTACAAACCCGTCAAGGTGGTGCATTTCGACGTAAGATCAAACATTTAAGAAATGTGTCAAGTAATAGCACATACAGTAACTTCAAACATATCACAAAAAAGACCAGCGGGTACATAGCAAGAATGTTTTAGCTACACAAAACATCCTACAACAGGGTAGGCCTACTGAAAGTTCCTTGTTTTTTTCCAACTATATAGATTTTCTTTTTTTTCCCTTTTTTTTTTGGCTGCCGTCTTACGCTGACGAGGTTCTTAACGAAACCTCTTCGGGCTCCATTTTCGTCTTGAATGATCCAAGTTCATGAGTCCACATGCACAGTGCATGCCTGTGTCCCGGTCCAGTGGGCCCACCTATTCAGGCGAATGTGCGGTGGGTTGGCACCAAAATGTATATCCAATCTCATAAATAATTGTTTCACATAACACAACTTCACCTGAACACAATAACATGTGTGCGTAAAGACGCACTCCGCAAACGTAAATACAACGATTGTTTGGCGCCCGGTAATCGGGGCTTGAAGTCTCGGGATCAATATATTTCTCATTAGTGGCCAATAAAATCCCTTTGAAATAACAATGTAATAACCCCTTTAAGTTGTTTTCTGCTATTTGTCCATCGCAATGTTATTTTGATGACATCACATTTGTTTGGCGTATATCTGATCAGTTTGCCTCATGTCTCGTTTTCATCTAAAATGTCGGGTTTAAAAGAGACAGACCCGCAGTTTTGGGCTGAGACGGTTTGGAAGAGGAAAAGGTGGTGGGGATGTGATTCCAAAGTCACTAAGTGAAGCTCATGGACACTGTATGCTCCAGTGCTTTGCGCCGCAGTGACGCGATGCTTGTCCCTCTCCACATGTCACTGTCCGGGGAACTACACAGCTGTGGGGAGCCAGATACGTTCGTGGGGCCGGAGAGAGAGGCCGACATTCCGGGGAAATGTGATTGGTAGAGGTGGGACTGCAGGCCCGAACCGTTGGAGGACAGGCCGTTGGAGAGTCCCATGGAGTTTGGTGGCGGGCCCGGACCGAGACTGCATTGTGACAGCGACTGTGGCATGCCGGGCTGACGGCCGAGGGCCGGCGGGAGCTGCAGCTGGGACACCCCGGGCATTCCGGTAGCCCAGCGGGAGTCGTTAGCGTGAAAGGAGCACAGGCTGTTCTCCATGGCGGCCGCGGCGGAGAACTGTGGTAGACCCGGTGTTGGGAGCAAGGTCCCCGGGGCGCGGAAAACATTGGTGGTCTTCTTCCTTTTCTTCCATTTAGCGCGTCTGTTCTGGAACCAAACCTGCAGACATAGAGCCAAGATGGTGAGCCATCACAAGAATACTGATGAGTCATTAATCCAAGTTTATTACACCAAGATTAAGACTGTTAATATAAGAGCACATTGAGCTGTTTATTACTTAAATATAGTAAAAAAAAATAGTTAAATTAAGTTCATTATCACGTAATCTCTTACATTATCTAAAAGTTGCCGAATATTAATTAAAAAAAAACCCTGATGAACAATTTGGCAATAACCTGAATATTTTGAATACAGGAGGGGAAAACGCAAACAAAAAATGTAAAATATCCATAATAGTCACAATGAAAAACAAAGCTCACAAATTAACCTGAACCTATCGATTTCAATTAGCAGTCCCCCTCTTTTATACTGGAAGGTACATTTTAACATAAGTGAAGTATTTAATTATTGGTGGTTGACGTCGACTAATGGCTCATATATGATATATAGTTACAAGAAATAAACGGCCCACATTTGAGCACAAAATACGGGAAATATCAAAGAGAGAGAGAGAGAGAGAGAGAGAGAGAGAGAGAGAGAGAGAGTGTGTGAGCAGACAAGAAAATAAAAAAACAAAGTCAGAAGTTGAATAATAAAGGCAGCGGGTCCCAGACGGGATTTCTAAAGATTCTATCATCCTTCGGGATCTTCTATGATTAATACGCGCGCGAGGCTTGAGTCGATGCCTCCGTATTAAAAGCGAAATCTCTCTCTCTCATTCCGCTCAGCCATCCGTGAAACGTCGCCCAAACCCATTACACACGGGGGCAAGAAAATGCAATTTCTCATTCCATTATAAAAAAAGTACAATATATTCTGGAGTCCCATTAAGACGTCGCTGATGGAACGTTTTAACTGTGCAGGGATCCACACGGACCAGTGACGGCTGCACCGATGTTTACCAACAACGAGCACGCGCCGACCTGCGCTGAGCGGTTAGGGCTCCGCGACGAATAAAGGAACGATTATTAACGTGACTAATGACAGTACTGCTTTTATTGCTCTCAGTGATGTCATTTGCATGAATTTCACATCGCTGGTTAATAGTCCATCCACTGAGAGTGAGATTGGTTCATAATATGTTTGGTTTATTAAAGCCTGACATTGTTCTCTACACCGCTTCCAAAATATCACGGCTAAAATATAGAATCTACAGAAATAGGGATGTGCAATATTTTAATGATCGAATGTATTGTTACAATCCATAATATATAGAATATTGTATACTATATACAGATAATAGTATCTGTATGATGTTGTCGTTATTTGGGGTTTTAGTTGTGATCAAAGGGAGCTGCGCGTTTTCTGTAGGCTATTTCAACAACACGTGTTAATTTCTAAATTCTAACAAAATTGAATGAAAAGAAATATAACCATAGAAAATAATGTACCATGTTTTAATATTTAATAGTTTATTGTGTTTTTCAATAACCATGAAAAAGTGTAAGTAATTGCAATCTCGAATCAAATTTATTATGAGATCGATTCCAGCTCGTTTCACGCTACAGAAGGTGCACGATTTACTAAAATGATGCATCCTAACAGGCAACATATGAGCCAATATTTGGCAATGATCCACATTTTATTAAGGACTTTAACAGTGTGCTATTGTTGTTGTTGTTGTTGTTATTATTATTATTATTATTATTATTATTATTATTATTATTATTATTATTATTATTATTATTATTATTATTATTATTATTATTATCAGTAGTAGTAGTAGTAGCAGCAGTAGTGGCTGCAGCAACAGGCGTTGCAACGTTAGGTTTTCAATTATGGGTTGAACACAATTAATCATTAAGAATTTGTAGTAGAACCAACAATTTTTACACGATCATTATCAAATTTAAAAAAATCTGGTGAGAATGGATCATCATCATCCAACAAGGATGCCTTTGGATTTAAAGGACATTTTCCAACTTTTGCATGATACTGAAAATATAAGAATCAGTCTATAACGGCGACCGCTAGTATTTTTCTCTGGTTTTTACCTGAACTCTGGACTCGGTGAGGCCGATTCGAAGTGCCAGTTCCTCCCGCATGAAGATGTCAGGGTAGTGCGTTTTGGCGAAACTGCGCTCCAGCTCGTTGAGCTGCGCCGGGGTGAAGCGCGTTCGGTGCCGTTTCTGTTTCTGCTGACTGGAGGTCTGCCCGGAGCTCTGCTGCGGTTGTTGCTGCTGCTGCTTCTCTTGCTCCTTCCCGTTCACCTGCATGCCGGCGGAGTTGGATCCCACAGTGGCGATTTCTTCTCCCGGCAAGAGAGTGGTTCCTTCAACAGAGTCCGAACCAGGTGCCATGTCTCCCGGATGACCCTGGTCCGGAACCCCGCCACCCAGCCGGCATTTTAATGCCTCTCGGTGTCCGAGTAACTCTGCCGCATCCTTCATCCCTGAAAGGAAAAAAGGAGGGGGGTCAATTCACCTCTTTAAAATAAAGGCAATAGAGCCAAAGTACAAGCCAATATTTTGTTACACTCTAAGCACAGCTTTAACAAAAATAAAAAGCATTTCATTTTATTACTATCGACTTTTCACCCTTAAAAAAACAATTACAGCAAATTGTTATTTAAACCCACAAACATTTAGCCGTTAAAACAATCAATGGTCTATTTACTACACAAGGATGAACAAGAAGTTGAAAATCTTACACTGGAGTTTAGGGCCGGGGTTTAGTGAGGATAACTCACCGAGCCGAGCATCCAGGAGGTCGGCGTGAGAAAGCATCGCATACCGCTCCAGGGCGAAACACGCTCCAAAAAAATCCTACAACTTTGGGGCAATTTAAAAAGTATATATGGTCTAAATGAACGAAAATTCGGTTTGTGGTTAAAAAAGGAGGTCCCTTGCATTATAATGTCCTCTAGAGCGACTGGGAGGCGCTTATTAGTTGCAAGAGCCCGTGAGCTTCCTCAAATAAGAGCCAATCAGGACAGGAGCCTGGAAATGTCACCGACATCACTCCCCTTTCTATTTTTTTTAATCACGCATTTGCACGCATGCGTACAGAGAATCCAAACCCACGCACAGCTCTACACTTCAGTTCAATCCTCTGCTATTCCATCCTCTGATTTATTAGCTTTTTCATGCTTAAATTATTTCACGTTAAACATCTTAATGTGCTTGTTTAATCTCATGCAGGCATGACAGGATCCATGTTTGTACATAGATTTACACGGCAAACACAGCAGGTGAGCTAATGCAAAGACTTTTTCCCACAGCCAAGCGGTAGTCTGAGCCAGAAAATGTACTGCTATTGAATAATTTAAAGTATCAAACCGTTTTCAAAACACCGAACTCCGGCAAACATCATAGCTGCTTATCTGAATGAGTGTTTATGCCCTAATTAAGTTTTCAACAAAAATCTAATAATTTCAATAAGTAGCAAGCAAATTCACAAGAAGAAAATGCATTTTAAACTACTAAGAGTGTTCTATGTTTATATTCTCTATAGTTGGGTCTTGCTGATAATACAGAAGAAATTGTTCAGAGGGGATGAGAAGCTTCCAGGCCTCCCTCCAGCCCCCCAGAGTCCTGTCCTCACTGGATCACAAAACAAATATCGCTCCAATTTCCCCATGGCAGGTGATTTGTGGAGACAAATCGGGGAAATAAATAAATAAACGAGTACAGATGGATTTAAACTCTGCTAGTGATCGCTCGCTTTAACTCCCATCGATTTTTCATCAAGGCCGATGCAATTAAAGGTATTTAGGGCGGTTTGCTTCAAACAGAATCAGATGTGGTAGATTTTAAACGACTCTGCTCCTGTAGCAGGGGTCCATAACCAGGTCTATTATACAATTAACCGGGCAATCATTGATCTGCGCTCCAGTCCTCCAGACAGTGTTGGTTAGACGGGGCTTTTGGCAGATGCCGGGGTGAGCCAGTGAATAGACCACCGCCCGGGACTAAATGGGCTTTCTTTATAAACGCACAAAAGAGGCGTCCGAGCGAAGACCCCTCCCGGGCCCTCTGTCCTCCTGCTCCTCTTTTATGCTCCTCAGTCGCAATCTGTCGGGGCGCACGGAAGTGCTGGTGGCACATGGAAACTTTCAGAAATAGACCGGAGCATGGTCCAACGGGGTGGGAGTTGTGCTCCCAAGGTGCGACAGAGGCAATCAGCAGCCATTTTTTTCCCCAGGTGGAGGAGGCTTTGGGGAGGGCAGGAGCAACTGAGTTTGAGGAGTTGGAGAGTTGAGAGCCCATTCAGCCGGTGTAACCACGAGGACAACCGATGAATGAAGGAATGAATGAAGAAATGAGTGAATAAATGAATGACGTTTTGCTTAAATATAAAAAAGTGTTGATATACAAGTTATCTACAAGGTATATGTACATTTTTTTAACATATACGTATAGTTTGTATTTAATTTACAATGTATTGCATTTATTATTATTATTAATATTATTATTACTACTACTACTACTACTACTACTACTACTACTACTACTACTGCTACTGCTACTACTACTACTGTTGATGTTATTATGCGGCTAAATATGAGCAAAATAGCTCCAGATTTTGCATGCCGTGCGTGTGGATGTGTGATAAATATCAATAGCTGATGTTTGTTTGCCTCCGGATGGCAGATTTCCCTTCAGCTGTCCGATCCTCATGCTGTAACTTATTGCTGTAATAAGAGGGACCCACTTGAAATGGGTCTATGTCTCACTCAGCCTCCCTAACTGGACCACATCAATCTTTCCGCAGTAAAAGCGCACTCACAGAGAGACTACATCCCTCCCGGGTTAATGCGGCGCATCAGAGTGCAGAAGGGATGTTTACACACGGGGAGACATTTTAATGGAAGCGCACCAAAAAACAAATACAATTTTGTCGAGCAATTTCAAAGATCAGAAATTCCGTGTCCGCGCTCTCCTCGGTCTTTTGGCGTTCAAACTGCGGTAAATCCATTGCTCATAGTGGCGTTTGCAGAGCAGGTAAAAAGACTAAAAACCAAAAGGTAAACAAGAGGGAGCCCTTTTTGCACACACTGCCGAACCGGTGGTTTGTCTTGTTTTGGCCTGATGCATCACCTCTTAAGCATCTGCATTCACCCATTTATAGAAATCTAACATAGAAATCGATTTTTCCAATCTGCAGGGGGGGGGAAGCTCCCTGGGCAATCACGGGAGTTTTGTGCAGGTGATTCTATCATACCGGGAGAAATAAGAAGTAGAATAATAAGCGCGTTGCACCCGAGAAGAGACGGTTGCAGCTGAGAAGCACATCTAGGCAAAAAGCCATTAGAGGCTCCCCTTTTCGGACACCCAGCCTTGCCGCGCCATCCATGCATCTCATGCCCCAATTAAAGCCGCTGCCCTCCGCCTGGTCTCCGCTACTGCGTGATCTGGCGCACAGACGGGTAATCACGCCTTCAAATAAAATAATCAGCAAAGAAGAGCGATTTTCTTAATGTAGAAGATGAGGTGTGTGTCACGGAGAGTGTGTGTGTATGTGTGTGTTGTAGGGGTGGGGGTTTACTGGAATAAGAATGGAAGCCAGTGAAAGATGTTATTAATGCAGCTGCAGCTTTAAAGCTGTCTCATTACACCATAGTATATGGTTGGACAAGGACAGAATTCAAATCACACCTAAGTTATGAGAGCGGACTCCAGCATGGATGGGAAATGTCTCCAGCATCTCATGCAAACTTAAATATGTGATACAACACTTTGTCCCATATAAGTGGCTTCATTAATGCATGGTCCTACTTGGCAAGATGCAGAGAATAACAAGTTATACATGTCCAGAGTGCCTCCCGGTTTCTTTGCAGGCAGATAATGGCCTCTTAAACCCAAGTGCTTCATAAAACTTGGATATATCTGAGATGATGTGAAGATTTAATGACTAATGTGCTCTCTGATAATAAATATTGACGGTTCCACTAAAATGTTATTTCTTTAATGGCTAATTAGTCACCTAATTGACTCAAATGTGGCAGCCCAAAACATGACACTGAAGAGGATATTACAGACGTTGTTTGGACAGGTTCAGATCATTAATGCCTGTATGCATGTAAAGTTGCCTTAATGCTTAATGCAAATGAATTTTTAAATGCACTTTGAAATAAAGGCTACTTTTTCTTTGTGTGACATTTGAGGAACTGATTTAAAGCCCATGGCATATTCAAGGCTGACTTTTTCCTCTGATATTCTGAGGTTTGCATGTAATTTGTCTGGAAAAAAGGTTTGATTGCATGACCTAAGAGTGCTTTTAAAATGACAAAGAAGCACCTAACCAGGCTGCTTTTTGCTTATTGTTTCCACTCCACATGCACAACCCTCACAGTTTAATCACATATAACACAAAAGACAAATATTTAAAAAGACATTGGGTGACCTCAGGCTCCTCCAGTCCTGTCCTGATGCGTTTCTTCTCATCCTCTTCCCGGCACCTTGACTTTCTCTCCAGTTCTGCTCCAGATATTAGAATATGTTCTTTCTTAAGTCTGGTCATTAGTTAGACCTATTACAGCAGCTCCATCATTAAGAAGCTGCAATGCATCATTGAAGGTAATGAGGGTCTTTCACATTACAGGTGCCAGCCATCCTCGGACACACTGAGGGAGACAATCCTTTACGCTGCAGCTCGGCCCGAAAACAGCTGGACTTTTATACATTTTAACCACACATTTGTCACAATGAACTAAAGGAGACACGAAAAGGCTTCAGTGCTCTGATGGCAAAATGTCCAGAAATAATAAATAGATACAGGAGGTGTGATGTGAAGCTGAAGGAGTGGGGATATTCTCCCAGTTTGCTCCTGAAACTCCAGATATAAGGGAGGACTTGGGTCACTTGTGTCTCAGAGCAGCTTGAAATTAGAAACATGTGCTGGTAATTATCAAACTGCAGCAAAGTCACATCATGCAATTTAATGCCTCAGCAAATTAAAGAATAAATGGGATCAGTCTCTTTGACCTTGCTCAGTCTAACTCCATCACAGCAGCTTCTTCAAGTGTGTGACTCACACAGCCACGCACGCACGTTAGGAAGAGAGGACATACAAGCTTAGAAAAATAGAAAAAAAAGAACACACGTCACAAACACTTGTGTTTCTTTGTTGTCACCTCCTGCAACGCCCGGCAGGGTTCCGAACGCGACTATTCCAGCTCATCTCCGACTTCACAGATCCCCCACTCCTTTCACCGGTTTTCTCTCCCCCTCTCCTCCCGCCCTTCTTCTACAGCTAGTCCGCCACATTTTCTACTCCTTCCCTGCTAAACACAGGCGCACTACCCCTCCCAAGATTAATTGATCATCAATTTAGCTCTAATTTGGACCAAGTCAGCTGGTAAATGGGGCAGTTTTCCCTGATTGTTAGTGAAATGTGTGCAAGTACATTGATAAATTTTGATTATTTATCAATTACAACCAAATGAATTAAATCTATTGAATAAATTCGAGCCTGATTGCCATAATAGAGTTTGAAAATATGGCTATTGATAATGATTCAGGCTAATAGTCTTTTCCGGCCGTGGTTGCCTTGCTTGTCGGGATGACAACACAAAACTCATTTTTCAACGAATCAGCTGAATAAGTACGAGGCCGAGCTTTCATTAATCAGTCACATTACTGAGCTGATACGCTGTAATACGCAACGCTTTCCTCAAAAACACTCAAACACTTTGTCATATTTTATGTCAATTACCCGCGGCTTCGTTGTGTTCCATCAAGACATCTCGTAATAGTTAACATATGCTCAGGTAAAGCTACTCTGTCCCGCCCTCGGGGAGCTCCGTGGGCTCCGCTGGTGGGAGCAGACAGGGACTGCTGCTGAAATGGGGCCCCGCACTTAATTTCTTATTTTTCTGAGCTGAGGCGCATTTATGGGTAGGGTGGAGCACGGGTGTTTTTTTTTTTTAATGGAACTGCCACCGTGTTTTCCCAAAGTTAATGGAAAAGCAGCTTGCTGGAAAATAGGAGAGGGGGGAAAAAAAATCAGAATTAGGTTCAGAGGTTTTTGCACACACAATACAAACGGTAACTATGTGAGCCTTAGAGACATAAAAATTAGTGCTGTCATCTTTTTAAGTGGTCTTGAAATGTGCGTTAAAAAAAAGCATCTCTTCAAATTTTAGGCCTAAAAAGAAGTATGCTGTTTATCTTAAATTTGCACCCTTCACAAGCCAGGTGACCTCTGAGGCCAGGGCAGTGGAAGCTGAAATAACTTCAATATCAGACTCGCCTTTTAATCAATGATAGGAGCCCCCCCGCACCAATCATGCCTGCGGGAAGCCGCTTAATGATCAGCTCTTAAAGCGGCCAGGAAAACCACTGCGATGTGTAGCTAACACAGGGGCCAACTGCAGGTGAATTAACCCAGTCCGGACCTAATATGCTGGTGTCAGCTCTGGTTAGTTGGTGGGGAGCCGCGACCTGTATTGGCAGTGGCACAGCATCCAGCACTGTCTCCCTCCTATGCCAGCAGGCAGCCATCTATAATCGATCGCCACTTTTAATTGGACAAGCTGTCTGTCTGTGGACGAGCGAAGGTTGCGAGACGCAGTATTTACCACGTCGTTATTGGAGATAAATAGTTTGGGGGCATCAGAGGTTTTCCTCTGTAAAAGCCCATCAAGGCTAGCTAGTGCTCCCTCATCAGTCCAGTCATGAAATAAATGATTTTGACTGAAATGTATTTTTATTGAAGAAGCACAGTACACTCTGAGAATAAATAATTTAAGAAAAGTGATCAGTCTTTATCTTAACCAGAACCTGCTACTTTGCCCGCTCAGGTTATTATTCCTTTTTATAACAGTAAGTGGACAGAAATCTCTTCACTGGTCCGAAATCCGCCATCATTAGCCTAATTTCTGCAGGGTCACGCAGGCCAGAGAAGAGTAAAAAAATGAATTAATTCTCTTTAAGCTGGAATGACCTGCTGGTTCTGGGCTGAAAGATTTTATTTCCAAAATGTACTCCGCAGAGGTGAACCGCACTGCCGTGACTAATAAGCCCGACTGATGTTTTTATTTTATTTTATTTTATTTTATTTTCTCCCCAGTTGAAACCTTCGCACTCAAAAATATTTCATCCAGACGTTTGCAATTAAAAATGCACGAAATTTTCTATGTTGTATGGACTCCATTTTACAACTTTGAGTTCTAAACGCGGCCGTATTTTTGAAAGCAGCGTGTGTGAGGAGGTTGCGGGCAGGCGGTGGAGTGGACGCCGGCGGACACGCAGCTTTTGGCGCAGCCACTAATTGATATTGAGCGGGCTGCTGGCGAGAAGCGCACAGGGCCACTGCTGGTTAATCTATGCTTTAATCAGCTTGTGTAATGAGAGCGGCGGCACGCTCGGAGAGAAATGAGACTTACAAGCAACGTCTGTCAGAGAGGTGTGGAAATCTCGCGTCTTACTGTGTCGACAGAAGGAAAATAACTAGGAGCGCTTTTCGTCGGAGGCTGTAGGCGCTGTCCGCGGTGCTGAAGTTGCAGATTCACGGCCAGCGCGTGCACGCAGTCTGCGGAGGATGCTTTTGCACATCTGGGCTTGAACATCTGGAAGGCAGGTTAGCAAAGCAGGCAGCTACTGAACCATCCGAGAGTCGGGGAGAGGAGAGGAAGAGGAAGGCGGGCCGCAGACTGAATAGCAAGAGGGATATTAGTGGAGGTGTGTGTGGGAACACTGTCAGACAATTAACAGGGCATTAGAGATGGCGGTCGCGCACACCCGCTCGGCGCGCGGGCCTAAAATCACATGTGCGGGCATGCATGGAATTGTCTGACACGACCTCTTTTGGACGCAGTCGGGACGGGGCATCTTCACCACTCGGAACTGAGGAACCGGCCTGTGTGATTTTGCGCTGGTGATTCCGGAAGAGCTGCACACTTTGAACATTTGCGATATCACCACAAAGAGAGGATGAAGGAGAGGAAGAAGAGGGCGGGTGATATTCTGGCAGTGTGCCAGCGCCGGGATTAGCTTCATCTATCCGGTGTCAGTGATAGTCTTGTCCAGAAAATCACAACCTAAACGGGTCAAACTGAGGTGTGTGTGCGTGTGTGTGTGTGTGTGTGTGTGTGCGTGTACGTGTGATAGAGAGAGAGAGAGAGAGAGAGAGAGAGAGAGAGAGAGAGAGAGAGAGAGAGAGAGAGAGAGAGAGAGGTCACATACTCGGGACAAACAAACAGAAGTAAGCCGCGCTGCTGTGGAAATGTCCGGAGAAGGATGAGTGATGAAAAGAGAGCAAACCCAAGTGTGCTGGCCCACTTCCGGTCCCCGGTGCTACAGCTTTCTCCTTTCATCCATCACCACTGCGAGAATTCGTGCACACGCAGCGCGGGCGCTCATGAACTATAAACAAGGCAGCCGGACATGGATCTAAACCATCACATAACTGAAGTCGACAAAATAAAACATCCGCTTCACAAAAGTGACAAAGTGATTAATCGAGATGCTTTTTAAACATTAGAAAGAATCTTGTTTGCACAAAGATGGAAATTTTGCAAATATTTTCTGTTGCCATTGTTTTTGCTGTTATAAGTTGTTGCAATTTACATTTTTTACGCCAAATTAAAATGCAAATAAAATTATTTGACCTTAGAAAAATATGCAAAAATAATATGAAAAATATGTTAGAATGGTAAAAAAAAAAAAAAAGAGACATAATATATGTTAAAGCCAAACGTTGTCCAATTAAGTAGCTAATAGCTAGTAAGCTATGGAGTTACAGTATTTTTTGAAATAATTGTAAAATTCACATATCATAAATTCGGTTGTGAGAGAAAATAGCTCATTGTGAGATTTTATTTTCAAAATTGTATCTACTTCTAGAATTTTATCTATAAGAAAAATACTCCATGGTTATTTGTTGCATGTTTATAAAATGACCATGGAAGAGAGAAATGAAGATAGCAACCGTATTTAAGAGACTTTCTGATAGGCGCAGTTACGCTTCACCGCCGCCCGCATAAATGCATCGTGGTGGAGCAGCCGCGCGTGCGAGTGCGTGTGTGCGTGTGTGTGCGTGTGCATGCACGCACGTGCGTGTGTCCAGCGCCTCTGCACCTGTGAACTGCGTAAGTTTTCAAGGTGACTGCCCGATGTCTGGAAATTCCGACGTCCTCCTCTGTTGCTCCCAATCGCCCGTGCGCGTTAAATGCCTATTATAGCTCATACTGGCACGACCCAGAGTTATTTCCTGCATAAATAAAGTGCCATTGATAGAGATTAGAGAAATATGTAGGAATTTCAGCTTAATTTATTTGATCATTCCAAATTACAAAGCAGTGTAGTGTTGAAATGCGATAACAAGTTTTCAGTTCCTTTCATTATGTAAAAGAAATTAGACCTCGGTAGTGTTTCATTGGAGCGCGGTGGTCTCTCGGATAAAATGTAATTTGTGAAGAGAATTTGTTGTATCTGTCACAAATATTCCCAATTAGCCGCGTAATTATTTGAGGGTTTCTGCATTTACGGCTTAAACCGGTAAATTTGGAGCTGTGGCGGTCTTAAATTGGTCTAGATTTGATATTTTGCATATTTGCATAATGAGGAAATTGGAAGGAAATTGTGTTCACCCATTTGTGAAAAATTCTATGAATTTTATGAAACTGAGAGCCATCCCAGAGCCAGCCGCTGACTTTCCCGCAGCCCCCAGAGAGGCTGAGCGGGAGCGCGCTCGGCATGGTCACGTCCCCGTGCGCGCTTCAGGGCACATGTCGAAGGCAAGTGCGCTCTCTTCACAAAACGCTGAAAAGAAAAAAAAGAAAAACATCCAACCGGTGCAGGAACCAAAACAACAATTATTCTGACTGATATCCAGTCCGACCCATAAAAGCTGCACTGCTGCATGTGCGATGTATGTAATATACATTTGTGATGGTGGTAATGGACGTTGCTTCATGCCTCTGTTGGAAGATTTATTACGCATTAGCCAAAGAGCCATGGTTATCTTTTCATTTTCTATCAGTTAACAAACAATATGGCCGTGTGGGTTTTATTAAGAAGTCTTTGATTTTGTCATTAGGTTTATATTAGATAATTCATCCAGATTGGCCTGTGAGACTTAATTATGCATTATCACAGTGTGCTGATTGATATTGAGAAAGCTAAGTGTTCTATGTAATTGGTAATAAAGAAGGTAATTTTAGGAATTTGTCCAATCAGTAATGATTATGAGGCTGTGAGTAGGTAATGATGTTAACCCTAGTTGCCTCTCAGACAGTCCACCTCCAGCATATCAAAGCATACGGGATCTACAAAAAGTGGAAATGCCGCTGCTCACACAGATTAACATTATTAGAAAGATTTGTGAGCAAATTAAAGAGGAGTTCAAAGGGGGGAAACAGCAGGTACAGTAGCATGCTCCGCTGTAGATCTGGTCCATGCAGAGACGCCACCTGGTGAAGATGGCAGCAACGTGCGCCCTCTCTATGCAAAAGGGCCACCGAGAGCCGTAGATCAGACAGCAGTAAAAGAGAGAAATGCAGAGAGCGCTGATGAATGTGTGAGAGATAGATGTCTTAAGTGACCTTGGTACATTACACTCTCCTTCATGGGGCAATGAAGATTAGTGGCGTCTTGTTGCAGAGTGTGCTCGTATGCATTCACAGTTTATGACCTTTATCCTGGCCACATTTACAGCTGTATAATCCTCTATATTTGTAGTAAATAATGACCTACAGATGCACACAGGGAGTGTGCTTAAACATGTTTTTTCCCCTCCCCGTTTATATAATGAATTCTATTTGTAACATATGCTGAAATTAGGAAATGAGCATTTTCTTTTCTCATCCATGAGCTAGCTAAAGATATTTTCTTTATAACTGTTGTTCATATTTGTTGATTAGTTTTCAAATTAATTATGAGGTCTACAAAAAGCCTAAGGTGGCATCATGTCATGTCTGAGCAACATTGCAGTTCTCAGAGAAAAGAACCAGAAAATGTTTTTTTTTAAATTTTCTTTAAAAATCAGACTTAAAACAAGATGCTTTTAAACCGCAAAAACAAATGTCAGTTGACATTTATGAAGGTGAAACGAAGTGAGCCAAAAACAAACAGTCTTGTTGATTTATGGGTGGATTTGCACACAAACTATCATTCTTTAATATTTGCAGGCAGCTCATAAAAGGTGCTGCATAGTAATTTCACCATTTCATGGGATATTAGACCATAATGACCACAGACCGGCCCTCCACAGGCTACACACACACACACACACACACACACACACACACACACACACACACACACACACACACACACACACACACACACACACACACACACACACACACACACACAAGCAGGTATACAGTCGGAGCCCGGAGCGCACCGGTGTCGGGGTTAATTTATAGGTGAGGATGGAAGGCAAAGTTAATGTAACGGCTCCTTACCGCCACTCGATGGGCTGGAGGAAGAGGAAGATTTGAGAAAGAAAAACAACCAAAATGACAGGGTGAGTGTGTGTGTGTGTGAGAGAGAGAGAGAGAGAGAGAGAGAGAGAGAGAGAGAGAGAGAGACTAAACATATCAATGAAGTGACAATGTGCATTTTTTTCCTCAAGGAGAAAAAAACCACAGTAACCATAAATGTGTTCCCGATGAATCTCCCACTACAAGCCTGAACAAATAGAATCTCATACACACACACACACACACACACACACACACACAC
>BJFM01001873.1:52466-71714 GCA_016586285.1 Arothron firmamentum | reverse complement strand
TGTGTGTGTGTGTGTGTGTGTGTGTGTGTGTGTGTGTGTGTGTGTGTGCTCAGTCACTCAGCCTTGTTAATTGATTGAAGTCGTAGGTTAGCATGAGGAATTGGTGTGTCTGATAGCTTCTATTGGCCTGCATCTGTGGCTCAGACGCCCAGCTCATTTTCACAAAGCTTCCGGCAAACGACAAACCAGCGCCAATATTCTGACAATAACCGTAATTTCGGTCAAAACGTAACAATTTTTCTGTGACAAATGTCTCATTTAGGGTTTAAATGGACGAGGTGCACACACTCATTTGAAGACGCGCGTTTGTAATTGTAGCCCGCTGTGGCCTGGCAGGAGAAAGGTTGTTTACTTTTCATTACAATTTCAGAGTGAGGCAGGGAGCTCCTCAAAGAGAACATCCACAACAACACCCCCTTGACTGGGGCTCTGCAGTGCTGCTTTTGTCCATTAGGTTTGGCCTCCTCATTGACAGCCAATAAACCATTCATTTAGAGGCAAAACAGGGAGAGAATCAAACAGCCATTTCTGAGCCTGAGGCCTTTCACCGCAGCGGCTTGCAGCAGGCCACAGATCTAATGTAGAGTGGCTCGGCTGCAGGCGGATGGAAGGGCTCTTAAGAGACACGAGCACATTGTTTGGAGAGACGGGAAACGGTGCTCTCATTAGACCTGGAGCTGAAAACCAACCTGAAAGACCTGTTTCAATTTACTTGCCCTGTGCTCGGAATAAATCAACCCCGTGTGTGTGTATGTGCATGCATGCGTGTGGGTGTGTGCGCGCGCGCGTGTGAGAGAGATGCACACATAAAAGCACGTGGTAAAACATACGCACGCTCATAAGCAGGCACTTTATAAATATGCCTTTCAGAGCATGCCTCTCCTGGTTCAAAGTTGTTTTAGCGCAGTGCTTGTCAAAGGTAAAACCTTTTACCTCTCTGCCTCTGATGGCTCTTTTATTAAAGCGCTTTCTCATTCAAATCAGAGTCACAATTAAGGCTGCTCCCCACTAGTGCTCTTCTTTTTTTTTTTTTTTTTCGTTCTTTGTTCTCGTCCACACTTGAGTACATCTTTGCACAAACTGAATCAGTGCTGTGATGTGCAGGTTTGGGGTCTTCAGCTGCCTCAATAAACAGGGGCGTGTCCAGACTTTTCTGACTGAGATGCCCCATTTATGACACACGCCAATTAGAATTTTTTTTTTTTTCCCATTTGGATCTTGTACCTGCAAATGTCTCGTGGATATAGAAGTAAATAACTAATATCAAGATGTCCGATATATAGGTCTGGAGCACAAGAAGCCGCAGAAATGTGAGGTAACTCAGGACTCAACCAGCATTAAAACCAAGGCGTCACACATGATGTTGCTGCTTATTTCCAATCAGAGTTGCAGAAGTTCTGGAGTTAACACCAGCAGTTAGACACACCCTGTACAGACCAGCAGTCCATCACTGGACACACACCATCTACTTACACCTCTACAATAAACATAACACGCATGTTTTTGGATCGTGGAGGGAAGCTGGAGTAAATAAGCTTCACGTGCCCCATACCGAATACCAGCTTGAGAGTCTTCCCATCAACGCTCTTCCACGTCTTCCACTGTGTTTCTGCAGGGCTTTGGATGGTCTGGAAGGAACTAAATTTGTGTGGCTTTTAATGTGTGACTACCTGTCCAGTTGTTACAGCTGCTGGAAACACAACGTGCCTTGAGAAAGGCATCGTAAAGCTGTTTCTCCATCTTTCACAGCCTCCGCTTGTCATCTTCCATTCCGACGTAAGTGCAGTGGAGACGGTGCTCGGCCTGATTCAGTGCTATCTAACCTTGCTTTATGAAAGCATTAAATTGATGGTTTCAGACCAGCCCTTGGAAGATGCACATAAAGCTGAGACTAACTGGGAGATAATAGGCCTCATAAAACTGCCCCAAGAGCTCTATAAGTTAGCCTCCACATGCCAGGTCCAAAGGCACAAACTACAAAACAAACTGTAAACACAAGAGAAAGAGCATTCCCAAGACATTTCCACATTCCCAAGAGCATGTGTAGATTTTTTATATACATGTATGGATTGTCTGTAGTTTAAGGGAAGTAAAATATCACCTAATGGTCATTTAAACAACAATAAAAAAATCCATATTAAACAGTTACAAGTTGTGCCCTTGTGTCATGAAAATACAAAAAAATAAACTTCTAATTTTAACCATTTTAATACAATTTAACACCTAAACCTAAAAATAATGTGAACAGCTTCCGTGCATTAATTCTACATATGGTTTCATCCTCCATCTCACCTGAACATGACAAAAAAAAACAAAACAAGCACCTTGCAGACGTTAGAGGGGTCAAAATCCCCCTTTGCAAAGAAACCTTGTCCTGTTCTACTGGCGGCAAATAAGTAAAGCTGTGTAATGAATGCAGTGGAAGTCCCGTGTACGTCTTTGCAGGTTGCGCGGGGTGGTAATGGATGGCCGCCGGGTGCACGCTGACGTGTTATTCTTTTATAAAACATTGCTTCTGTGTACAGCAGTGCAGGGGAGCGCATGTCACGCGTGTGATGAATGACCACTGGGTAACATCTTCACTTCTGACCCCAAACACATTCGTGGATGCTCACACAGACACATAAAATCAAGCATGCAGCCATGCACGTTGAAGTTAGCAAACAGTTGTTTTTTGTTGGGGTTTTTTTTTTTTTGCTGCAAAAACACACATAAAAATCCGAGGGAGTGGGTCTGAGAAACAGATGGCCATCCAGATGCAGCCTGTTGACCTTTTCATGTGTCTTTCACTTTGTGGTGAATACAGAAACAGCCACCATATTCCTATCATGGATTTTGCTCCAAATGGTTTCGGTTCTTTGTTATTACTTTATTTGATCTTAGACCTGCCATTAGAAATGTTTCTCTGGTGCCTCTTATATGTCACTGAATCTTCCCTCTCAGGCTTGTGGTCTTCAAAGGTATCTTCTGCTATGTCACCAGACAAAGCATGAAAATCCTACATCAAAAGCAGCTCCTATTAGCGAGGCCGAGGGCTGGAGCGGCCGGACAAAGCTGAGGAGCGGGCGAGGGGAGTAATAAGCTCTGGCCTTCCGATTTAGCATGCACACTCGAACACAGGCGATTTAACAAGCAGCAAAGGATGTGTAGCGTGAGGGCCTCGCACGAGCCCGCAATGCCTGAAGAAGTGCAGGAGAACAGAAGAAGAGAGACAGAGGAAGAGATAGAAAGAGAAGGAGACATGATAGGGAGGAAAGCGAGACAGAGCAGATAAGGGTGGGGACAATGAGACAAGGAGACAGAGACAGAGTAGGTGAGGGTGGTGGAGGAGGCAGCAGGTCTGCTGTGGTGGGTGAGGAAGGGGAACAGGCAGCCAGTCTATTATCAGGGGTCTATAGAGAAGCATTTAGGGACAAATAGGACACCACCCCCCCGTCACCCCCAAAGCATTCAGCCCCTGTCAGAGCAGCCCATTCAGCCAAACCCCAGGGGGAAGTGTCAGAGTTAGGGGGAAGCAAGATCAGAGTGGTGGTGGTGGGGCTGGAAGATGGAGCACCCCGGCACCACCCCTCCATGATGCTTCAGATGCCGTATCCTAGTAACGACACTCTGGGTGTGACCTGTAGTCATATGGCTCCATTCAGTTTCACACCTCTTGAACACACGCGTGTAGACGCGCACACGCACACATGCTGGGGCCCTGCAGCACTTATCAGAATACACAAACAGGCTCTCATGTCCAACAATTAGCAGAGATCATGCCCTCCACCCGCTTCCTCCACCCTGACCATAGCAGCATCCCCACAGCGAGCAGAGACAATTACCACCAACAGACAGAGGCCAGTTAATCTTTACATTAGTATGAGTTTAAATACTTACATTTAATTTACCTATTTGCCTCACACACACACACACACACACACACACACACACACACACACACACACACACACACACACACACACACACACACACACACACACCACGTGGTTCTATAGAAAACATGTCAGCACTGTCAGTCACATGCTAATTAATGCAGCGCTTTGATGTAATTCTGTGGTCCCCCATTTTCATGAGGAATTGGTATTTAACAAATCGTGTGCAGATTAATTACAACATAATGATATTTGTTGTTAAT
Source organism: Arothron firmamentum (assembly GCA_016586285.1). NCBI lineage: Eukaryota > Metazoa > Chordata > Actinopteri > Tetraodontiformes > Tetraodontidae > Arothron > Arothron firmamentum. The sequence goes on along the minus strand of BJFM01001873.1, from coordinate 67,576 downwards.
TGTTGCGGCACTCTTTGCTGACAGCGTGTGGAAACTTTTTTTTGGTTGAAATTCAAAAAAGGGCACCTGGTTTGAAACTGTGACACGACCCTTTGCGCACATTGATTCTCAAATCAAAAACTTTCCAGGAAAAATAACATTTCCACCTGATTTTTCTCGGCGGTGTATAATAAATGCTACTCTGCAAGCTGCCGCTGTGGTAGTGTTTGTACCTGATCCGAGAGAACTCCTGACCCAAAACTCGCTCTCTCAGGTTAGATCAGAATATACGTTCTTCTTTTAGTTTTATTTAACATGCAGGCAACTCCAGGAACACACACACACACACACACACACACACACACACACACACACACACACACACACACACACACACACACACACACACACGCACAGGAGGGGGCCTTTGTTTTGGTAATCTTCCCTTCAGAGGGATGAATGTCTTTACCAGGCTTGTTGGATCTAATAGATTTATATTCGGCATCTATTATTTATCCAGGAATTATCAGCGTTGCCCGAGGGTATGATCTACAACGTTTACGTGACCTTGAGCCTCACGCTCTCATTCAAATAAAGGTCCGTGTACACACACATTTCTAGCAGAGTCAATTTGGCACGGAAGTGGTGAGTGATAATAAACAGGCCTGCAATAATTGTCCCAAAGTCACTTTGCTCCTTTTCAACCCTGAGGACCCTCACAAGCCCATTTTGAGGCCTATTGAATAAAATTGTCTACTGACTCTTTATGACTGCTCATTAAAGCGCACTTTTATCATTTGTTATAATATAGCGCACTCCTCTCCAAATGACATCATTAAACATAATTCAATCGTTACCTCTTCTTCATGTGTGCTGGTTTTTCTGATTTATCCACCCTTTTATTTCATTTTCTCTTCCGGCCCACAGGAACTCCTCGGCTGCTGCGCTGCCCCTCGGTGGGCGGCTGTGGATCTGCATGGCTGCCAACACTGATAACAGCAAGAGGAGAGAAGAGTCAAGACCTCTGAGAAACAAACAAAGAGTCCATTCAAACCAAAGCAATCTTCAATGTTACTCAGACATGCACAGAAATACACGCGCATTCACAAACAAATTGCCATGCATGTGCATATAGTCTATACACAGATGTAGAGTAATTTAGTAAATGTCATCAGGTCTGCAGAAAGAGAGGGAAATAGGCCTGCCCCCCATCTTTGTATTGGGAACACAGGTGAGATTGATGAGTCGCGTCTGTTTATGATATCGGTTATTCAAGATGAAAGATGAGGGTTTGTGGAGGGGTTCCTCCCATTCACTGTCATTGATTTACACACACAAACACAAGAGCATACACACCGTGTGTCCTTCCTTGGTCAATAGTCAAGGTTATTTCATATGCAGTTGAATATTTGACTAATGTGATGGTTTCAGCACCAGACAGGGCAAGAAAAGTTACACTCATGATGACAGAATAAACACCGTCTTCTTAAGGGATGAACTCTCGGCAGGCAAGTATGCACGGGGTGAACATCCATCTGTGCAGAAAGAAGATAAAACTGTGGTTTAAAAGCAATAAAGGATGGCAGGGAAATTTTTAAAGAGCGGTCGGCAGAGAAAACGAAGCACTCAAAGCAGAGCCAATTCAGTTCTGCTGAATTAAAACCTAAACCTCTTTCGCATTAACATCCACAGAGAGACAAGCGCCGAGGTAAGTGAATGCGCTGCCCGTGTTTGTGTCAAAAGCCTGTTTTCCCCTCCTCGGCCAATTAGAGCGACGGCGGAACAAAGGCGGCTAATTTTGTCAAGCTGCAGTAAATGGAGTGATGGATGCAGACTTTTTTTTTTGGAGCGGGTCTGTGAGTGAAAGCGTGCTCCATGGTTACTCCATGAGGCCTTGTTCATTAAAGCTTCACCGCAAACAGACACATCAGGAGGGACGCGCAAACATTACCTATTCAGAATGAATTAAAAACCTGCAACACACCACTTTTCACAAGAGTCACATTCATTATGTAGCCCCAATGTGATGACACAAAGCAGAAGCAACGGCATATCAAGTGCAGCAATTTGGCTTTTTTTTTCTCCCCCCCTTTCACTTGCGCTGTTTCTTTGCTATAGGGTAATTTGTAGCACTCAGCAGGGCAGGGTAAAGGGAATCAAGATTAATTTACATGGAGGCGAACACTTAGGCAAGGCAGAGATGTAAGCAAACTCGCCATCCCTCTGGCTGAGTGGGACGAAGAAGGCAGCAAAGCAGAAGGGAAGGGAAAGTGCTGGGTAATTAAAGAGCATCAAATGTGTTTGCCGAGGGCAGTGAAAGGGCCACAACATGCGAGTAAGCCTGAGAATGCAGCATTTGCATTTTAGTCAAGCTAGCTAGCTGGATGATACATGGATTCTGCTGGTTTCACAGTAAAGTTACTGGAATGCAATACCAATATATTAGTTTGTTTTGTTTTGGGAAGATGCAACTAACATGGTAGGACACTGCTGCAATCATTTAGCAGAGAAGAGGAGTTCATTCGACTGAAAGGCTCCAATGAAATAACATATTGCTGCACATCATGGTGACACAAGAACAAAGCAAAGAGCCTTTAAAGATGCAAGGCTAAAGTGACAAGGCTAACTTGGAAAAAGCACCGTAAACCAGATCCAAACGCAGCTAGCAGTGCATCAAGGAGAGTGTATTGAAAATGCTAAATGAGCTGTTTGGCCTGGACACACATCATGGAGAATCACTGAATCTTGAATCTTTGCCCCAGTGAACAACCTTAGCCTATCAGAGAAAGAGATCACTGGGATGTGATGAAAGCAGAAGAGCTGGTAGAAATTTTCTCCTCTCTCTTTTTTTTTTGCTCAGTGGTAATGGACCCTGGCCATAGACCGCAGCAGGGGAGTCTGATCAAGCGACCCCGGTGATGCATCAAAGGCATGCGCGCGCGCACACACACACACACACACACGCACACACACGCACACACACGCACACACACACATACACACACACACACACACACACACACACACACACACACACACACACACACACACACACACACACACACACACACACACACACACACACACTTATTCTGTCAAATGTGCATAAACACCAACACACATGGATTGGATTGTGGCTCGCAGCTTGGGGATTTGGTTCAAGCGTCTGGCATATTTGGCCATCTTAGATCTCCTGTCAGGGCCTGAATGCAGGATGACAGCAAGAAAGAGGCCGCAGCGCCTGGAGACCTGTCTCCATCTATGCATCTCTCACATAAACAAATTCTCCCATCGCTGTATTCAGACTAGCCTCTCTGCTCTATTACACACAACACACAGCTGCCACAAGCACTCAGACACCCAATCAACAACTGGAGAGAGAGAGAGGGGGGGGGGAAGGAGAAGGAGGAGAAAGAGGAAAAGGCAAAAGAAGAAGGAGAGGGCAGCGGAGGGAGATGAAGGAAAGAGGGAAGCAAGATGTGATCAGCGTCAGGGGAGACGGCGAGATGAGAATGCTGAGAGGAGGACCAGCGCGCCAAAAACTGTGCTTAGCGTTGTGTCTGATTGAGCAGGAGGCGGCTGAATGCGGGAACAAAACCTGCATGGATGAAAGAGAACGGGGCTCTGGTGGGACGAGGAGCAGACGAAGGGCAGGAGAGGGGGCTTAAATACACGACATGCGTGACATGTTAGTACCACCTGCTCTTTTCATCAAGGCTGAGCAGGAAAATGCAAATCCTGAGGCCAAACATTTAAACCAGGGCAACCCAAATGGACCATTTTAAAGACTTTAGATGATTCAAATTCAAAGGATTTGTTTATTTAAATGAATGTATGTTATGTATTAGCCAATATTCACCTGATAATCATGTCTTGGTTTCCTCATAATGATCATGGTTAAAAAAATATCAATTCAGACCAAATCCTCAGAGCCAGGAAAAACCAGGCACCTGAAAAAAGCTTAGCTTCCATGTGGAAATGGGCTAGGTGAGCTAGAACCCACCCAGGAACAGCCGCTGATTTATCAGCTACGTTACCAACATCCCTCCTCCTTCCTCTGCATCCATACGTTCTCCTGCCACCACTTCTGATCAAAGTATCGATCCACGGACGAGTCGATTGGTTGGCACTCTGTGATCTGGGCCGGGCCAATTACTTGAGTGAGTAATAGTGATTAGTTCGTGTCTAGATCAATTGGGACTGATTCAGGCAGAGAGGCTGTGGACAGGGGCCTGGGGAACCGCTGACTATTCACATCAACGGCAGATTTGTGAAACAATACGAGGGTTGTTGGGCTTCTCCAAACTAATTGTTTTATCTTAGCTCCATCGAGGGCAGATTTGCAGAGCTGCAGGTCTGAAGATGGCCTGTGGGTACGCCAGTGTTGGGACTTACCCTCAAAAGCTGCAGAAGAAGACTCGTGCGATACAAACAGATCAATCACACTCTGAGTGCTTAAATCCGAGCCTGAGCCATTGGTTTGACATTGCGCCGATCATTAAAGGAAAACTAGGGCTTTTGTCGAAGGCAAATCTATTTATGTTGATAGTATTCCTGCCTAATCTTTCTATAACATTGATCAACACAGTTTGTCTAATAGGAAAATAATAAACAATTACTCCTGCAGACCAGAAGGGTAATTGATTTTCTTCTGTAAATTACTACCACCATCAGGTCTGCATACACAGAAAGGTGATCATCTGCATAAAATCAATGGGATATGATCCTATTTGTATGATAATCATGGACTGTAACCATGGAACCTTCATTAAATTCAGAAAGAGGGGAACATGGAGGGTAAGCCAAGGGGAGAGACAAAGTGGGCAATAAGGCTTCAAACTGCACCATAACAGGTGGAGAAACATTCAGCTCCGCCGTCTTTGCTCCAGAATCAATGCCGCATTGATTATAGAGGACATTTAGGGAAATGTTAAAGGCTCTGGAGCAAATCTACACCCCGGAAAAAAATACAGTGATGCGCATTATAGTACATTCCGTCTGATTCATTCCCGCCGGGTGTTCACACCACGCCTGGTGTTCCCAGACTTATGGTGATTGGTAAGCCCACCACTGGACAGCGGTATGTATGACTCTGTGCAGGCCCCCAAATCAATATCACCAACAATATTAATACCACCACATACGTCAACAGGCCGCTACCTGCCAGAAACAAGGACACCAGAGCAGAAAGGATGTAACTAACTCGGACTGTAGCTTCTGCACCCAAACACAGAGACCGTATCTACACTTACTAATCCCAAAACGATTAATTGGTTACATTTGTATTGACTGAGACAAACCCATCATTACCAATGTGGTTTATGTGTGTACTAGTTTTAAAAGAGATAATTAAAGAGAAATAAATAAAAAGGAAAACATATAATGTAAAAGAAACAAAAGTACATCATCATTGTCTTCACCTTGATCAGAGATTTGCTAAGAAACCTGAGAGCTTACAGGAGTAATTCTGTTTTGTTTGACTTAAAATAATAGACATAACGATAGAAATAAAGGCCATGTGTGTAGATTACAACAGAATGGTGGTGCCACCTTCGTCATATTTCATTTCTCTCAAAACATAAAGCAACACGCTAAGTTCCATCGTTTCGCACGTCATCCCTGTCTGATCCATTCCGTCCTACACATTTACAAATGAACCTAGTTCGGGCACCAGCAGCACTCAACTCTTTTATTCTGTCAGAGAAAATGTGCTACAAGCTTTTGTTGAACCCTAAACCCAAAGAGGGGGCTTTCAGTAATGAAGGCTGCAGGCTTTTAAAACTGAGAGAATGAGCGCAGGAGACAAACAGCCAGAAAAGGCTTCAGTGTATTAGCCCCTCAAATCAAATCAGTGTGGAGTGAAGACAGAAGCAGCATTTAACATCAGCAGGCCTGGACAGAGATGAATAAAGTCAAAGCTCCTCTTTCCGTAGATTTTAATGGGCTGTGGTAAAGTGAAGAGTCTTAGCGTTGACAACTCCATTAGTCTGGGACTATTTAAGGTTTTGTTTTTTTGCCCTAGATGACTTACATGGGGTCATAGCCCACTTCCATTTTCACTAATGTTGAAAAGCGCAAATAATGAAATCAAAACCTCGGAGACATTAAGTCTGTAGAGCCAAATGAGTATTTAAATTGATTTATTAGAATTAGTTAATGTGAAACACTTAAGTGCTTTTAAAGGCACAGACTGACCACTGCGCATCGGCTCGGTCTGAGGATGAAGAGTTCCGAACACGGGTCGGGAAAAGGCGTCTGACTTCCAGCTGTTGATGAAGCTTTGTCTGGAATGATGTCCAATTTCTGTCCTGACTGTCTGGAAGGCTGGGATCACTCAATACCAATCAACAGGCTGGACATGAGCTGGTCTTTATCACTTTGTCCCCTTTATATGACTCTCAACCTTGGCTGCGCAACCAGTTGCCTGATTTCTCATTTTGTTGCGCTGCGACTGACAGTGAGCGGCTCTGATTGAGGAGATCCATTAGAGATCAGGCTGAGGAAAGCCGCTTTGATGGATGAGACCAGCAGTCACCTTCAGAGCTTTCTAGCAATACCTGTATCCTCTCTATCACGAACACCCAGCACACTTTTGCTGACATATAACAATTTGAGACAGAGGATGGCCCCGGACAGGCGCGGACAGACGGACAGAACAATGAAAATCTATACTGTCCATTATTTATATTGCATACGTTTGGTGCCTAGGCTGTCACCAAACTGTAGAAGAACAACATCCGGGAGACAAAGGGTGCAGAAGAGAGCCGAGGGTTTACGCTGCAAGTCAAAGAACACTTAGATAAACAATCTGAATATATGAAAGTGTGGTGGTGAGCAGTTGCCAAGCCCTGGCTCACACGTTTCTGGGTGGAGTTTGCATGTTCTCTTCACGTCTGTGTGGGTTTTCTTCAAGTACTTTGGATGTACATATGATTGATGGAAGAGGTTTTTTTTTTTTTTTTTTTACAAAATATATATATAAAAAAAACACACAAGGGAAAGCTGTGTTGCCTGTTTTTACTCTCGTGTAATTCCAATTGATTTAATATAATGTTGCACAACTATAAGCTACTTTTGTTTGCAATGCCTCATATACATTTTTAAAACATTTGACATGCATTATTTTCATGCTTTTATTTTGCATTTTCAACATAACAGACAAAGCAACAGGATTGTAAAAACACTATCTTTTAATCATCGAGTACTTTTAAAGTCATTTTTTAATTTTATGCAGATGTTTGTTATATGTGTTTGAATCTACTGGCGTTGATGTGAACAGTTCTCCTGCTTCTAACAGGCTAATTGCGCTCAGCAGTATTACCTCATTAGGACCCATCAGCATTTGACATTTAAATACAGAGCTACTAAAAGCCTCTTTGCTTATTAGATATTAACATTACCATCCATCACATCCTGCAGGGAGCCAAGCCAGGCACAGGGCCCGTTAGCTCCTTGTCTCTTGACTCTCAGCTTTTCTTAAATTACTTGATGCGGATAATAAGAGTAATGTCGGTAATAGCATGTAGGAATCGAAGGAGCTTTGCCTCAGATGTACAATACGGTCTTTAAAAAAACGAGGGAATGTTGTGACGAGTGAAAGTAAGACAGATGGGAGACAGACGAATGGGAAGGGGTGCCAGAGAGGGAGGAAGGTCAGCGGAGCAGTGTGAGCGAGGGAAGGGGGACTCTGATGGGCACCAAATGAACAAATTATGACGGGCTCCATTTTGCAGGATGGGGTCACAGCCCCCCTCGTCCCCCCCTCCCCCCCGCGCACGCGCCAGCCTTCTCTCCTGCACTCCTCCTCTCCTCTCTTCTCTCCCTGACAGTTCAATTTCCCCCGCTCGCCTCCATGCTCCTGCCTGCTAATTGTGAGTGAAGCCTTATCATTGGGCCCCCCACTCGCCTTCGGTCAGAGCCATCGCAGCGACTCAGAGAGGAGACTGGAATGTCAAAATGTTATCTGAGACAGCAAACAGCAAGAGGGACAATAAGGCCAAACGTTCATCCTGAAACACATCAGAGGTGCGTTGTCTCTCAGAGGGGACGAAGACGAGAAGACAAAGCGGCAACCGTGGCTGATTCAAAAAGCTGCCCGCAAACTCTCACATTCACACCTTATGTCATTTTTCTCTTTTTTCCTTTTGCCAGAGAAACGCACTCCGCGCGCTTTGTATAGCTTCTTGTGGTTGCAGCGGAGGATAACTGAGTGCTGCCAATCAAATGCAAATGCTCAGAAAACATCTGTTACGGAGGAAATGAACCTTGACTCAATGGATTCTCTTCTCAAACAGACTGCAAATCAGGCCTTCGCTTTTGGCGCGTGGAGCAAATTCTATGAACCAGATTGATTCTCATGCTTTTGGAAAATGCCTGATGGCAGACATGCTGGTGTGTTATTGGGTAAAACCCATACATAGACATCGACACACTGCTCCCTCCCATCTTGGCTAAGAGCACTTGACCCTTGCGTGCAACGTGGAGCGTGGCGTTAGCAGCCTGGAGCAGGCCAGCTGCAAACGACACCTGAGCTTAAAGCTCGTATCACAACACTACTGTTTCTACTTTGTCATTTTTAAATTGAAGCATCACAGAGCAGCATTTGCTTTAGCCGTGCTGTTAATGCTCTCCATATGCGACAGATGCGAGCAGACAAACGCGTGGAGAGATGAAGCAATCTCTGCGGGGAGCAGCTGCCCGCCGGACAGGTCAGGCTTTAACGCGCTTTGGTGGTCAGCTGATTGGGCCGAGCTGAGGTCAGAATAATCTGAATGCTAGGGGGAAGTCCAGATTCAGTGACCCCAGACATCCCTCATCACTGAGAGCTATATGGAGGGCAGGACGAGAGTGGAGCAAGAGCGCTCATTTATATTCCAGCAGTAGTAATGAGGGTTAATTCATTGGTTAGGGATTAACAAGGTGCAAGAGTATGATCGGCAAGCAGTTGCCTTCTTCAATATAGGTTTAAATCAACCCCATTATGCGTGATGTAAGAGCCCCGCCCAGCCAGAAAGTAATTATGCTGCAACTTTAGCAGGAAGTCTACTTAAAGCCAAACTCCAAGCCTATTGGCTGGACGTTATCCACCTCCTTAGAGTCACAGGTGAAGTCTTTATATTAAAAACTATATACATATAGATATATATGAATGGACACACATGCACACACACGGACATGGTGACCCCTACAGGGTTGATGAGATGGGAGCTGATATGCGACTCAGATGGAGCCACATTTGTAAAAAGCGATAGCCAATTACGGCAGCCTGGGCAGAGGGATAATAGCCTGCCTGTCAGCCTCTGTGTGCACCGTTCAGTATGTGTGTGTGTGTGTGTGTGTGTGTGTGTGTGTGTGTGTGTGTGTGTGTGTGTGTGTGTGTGTGTGTGTGTGTGTGTGTGTGCACGCGCGCACGTGCACACGCGTGTGTCTGTAAGCGCGCGCACACACGCAGCAGTGTGTGTGAACATATCTCAGCGCATAGTACCCAAGAGCGAATATCAGGTTCCTATTCTCATCTATTTGCCCTATATCTCCATTCTGTGGATATTAATTTCAGGATGGAGCTGCAGCCAGGGCCCAGGTCGTTAGTGTGATTAATCTGGGCGTCATCCTAAAATGGCAACAAACAAAGTCTGCAGCATTTCAGGAGTATGCATAATTAGTAGTGCTGTGTCCATTATGTTTCTGATATCTGCTTAACATTAAAAATGATGTGTGGTATTTGCTTAAACAGAAGCAAAATTGAAAAAAGAAGATTACTGTGAGAAAACAAAATTAAGGAATTCTGCATTCTTTACATGGAAGAAAGAAGGACGATTGTTCTCTCCATAAATTAGCATACAAAGCAATGGTCCTAACAGCACATGCATTGAGCCATAACATCATAGAGACGTTGAGAGGCAGACAGGAGCGGGGAAACAACACGGACGTTGACTTTAAAGCTCAAACGTCAGGGCTGCTCCTGTACTTTCCACAGACACATGATCTCCTCAAGGACTTGGCCCCGTCAGCCGCAGTGGCCAATCACCTGAAACAGAGGAATGATAGACTATCACAGGAAGGGAAACCGTTCTGGGGGAATTGTGTGGATTTAGTGATCAAGTGCTGACACATGGCTTTGAGCATGGTAGAAAAGCACTTTAACTCTCCACTGCTTTTATCACATGTACATACCCCATAAAGCGTGGGTCTGTGTCGCATGGCTCACCAGTACGCCACAGTCACAGACACACACGTGGGTTTGGAACACATAGATACAGCTCAGTTAGAAGGAGCAAGAAAGAAGGAAAAAAAAAAAACGCTCCTATAAAAGTTGTTATCTCTTTAGAGGGAAACAGAGGTTGACCACAGACTTAGAACATCTGACAAAATGTGGGCGTGTCATGAACGACAGCCCAGTCAAAAAGGTCACGCCAAAAACTGTGTGAGAACCAAGTTCACGTCAGGTTTCTCCAAGCAGCAACTCGATGGATCTGGTTTGCATTTAGCAGCATCTCAGTTGCAAGCGCATGTGCGGACGGCAGGCACAAACACAGGCAGAGGTCGATGCGCGCACGCACTCAGATAGGCGACCGCTGCGTTTGTAAATGTCCTGTCCCTGCAGTCGGTGTCTCGTCATTTCCATTAAATCAAAGCAGAGAGAAGGTAAGTCGGAGCTGAAACACATAACAGGGAAGAAAAAAAAAATGATGGTTCTGCATTTTTATGTAATTGAATTTTCAAGTAGCTCTCTAACTGATTAAAGTCTGAAAGTGATTTTTTTTTCCAGAGGGACAGCAAACACCTCAAAATCCCTTCTGAAACTGAATTTGTTCTCACTTTTCAGATTTATTTGTATTCTGAGAGCAGAGAAAAATGATGCAGCATTGCCGATACGGAGGATTATAAAAGTTTTGCAGGTATTATATACATCAATAATCCCCTCCGTCTGTATACAGAATTTATATACACTTAATGAAGGCCTGGATTGGTGCTTTAACGCCAAAAAACAAACAATGTTAGAGCGTGTCCTATGTGATATTCCCCTCTCTATCCTATTCATCTCTCGTAATAGAGATGCAAGCCCTGTAATGCTCGCTGGGAGCCAAGCATGACATTGAGGATTTCTCACACACCATGCATTATTCATCGTCCAGGGCAACAGAGTGTGTAAGATGAGAATTACACAGCATGAAGAGAACAGGGAAAAGGGGATTGAGGGGAGAAGTGGGGGAGAGCAAAGGGAGGAGAGAGGAGCAAAGGTGAGAGCACGCATGGAAGAAAGAGATAGAGAGAAAAGGGAGAGAGAGGGGAGACAGTGGACACTGTCAGAACCTCCATTTCCTCTCACTTTCAGGTTAACCCCCGGATTGTTTTTTGAAGTTTGCGAACAGCAGGGCGGAGGAAATGAATATGAAACTGGCAGCCCGGGTAGCTCGGCCAGATTGGTTTAGAATTTGCATCTGTTAAATGTGCGCGTTTGTGAGTCGGTTTGTATTCTGGGCACAAACTGTGCTGCGAGCTGGAAATTTCAGGGTTCCGTTATGATTCGCGTCCGGCCTCCTTTCTCTGTAATGAAAAACAAGGGGAAGAAAGTCACAGTTGGAAGGGATTCGTTTAACGATGGAAATGAAACAAAGTGGGAGGCCTGGACCGAAATAGAAGGCCCGCCTTCACAAATGAAACTTGGGGGCAAGAAATTGAAAAATGTCGATGAAATTGACAAGCGCCTTGTCCTGGATGATAGCGAGCATTCTTATAAGAGTAATTTGGCCGATGGATAAATTGCTTTAATGTGTGTTGCTCTGCTATAAACGTTCCTGTGTTGAGATGTGTGGACATTTGAATTTGATCCTACTGCAAAGATAAATGATCAGTGACTGGTTTTGCACTGCAGGTTGTTTAAATGTCATCTGCAATAAATGCAAAAACATTCGACTCATTCTCATGACCCCATTTTGGTCTCAGAGCCCTTCTCAAAAGAAGACCAATGTGATTATTCCGGGATAATTAAATATCACATTATGTATTATATATCTTCTCCTCATTGCAGTGTGTGTGCATGTGTGTGCCCCCCCACTACCCCCCAACCCATGACAGGAACGTGCCCTAACTAGCTGTTTAACTTTCCAGTTATGAAAAGCCAGTATTAATTTGGGCTACAGATTTCATTTGTTCCAAACAGGAAAAACAATATAAATCACTTTTAGAGTGATTAGAGCAGGGGGGTTTAGATTAATCCAGGCCTGATTAGGGCATTATGCCGGCTTGTTATGGACACACAGGGTGACTGACGGTAATTATTGTCTGTAATAGGAACCAGCACACTTAGTCAGGGCAAGAGAGACGCGGCAAAAGCGGGAGGAATGCACGTACGTGTGTGCCACGCGTGTGCACGGCTTGACCGAAACGGCAGTCGATTGTCTTTGTTTTCATCAATTATTGGAGTGCGCCGCGTGTTCACGAGAGGCCCGGCTGAGTGAGAGACGGGGAGAGTTGCAAGACGCATGGCTTTGTTTATGATTATTGATATCCTCAGACAAATACATTCACCCAGATAATAAAAACAGATGGCCGGCCGCTTCGGCAAATATTTCACTACGGAAAATGAGAAGGGTGCTAAATCAGCAAAACAAATCTCAGCCCTCATACACGTACCTGGGGCAGAGAACACTGCAGTGGCATCTAAGTCTGGGCGCCCTGGATAGAAGTTATTTTATTATTTATGTGCTAAAAATCAAACATAACCTCTGGAGAAGCCGCTAGCCTTTACATGTCGCCCTGGAAACCGCACGTGTCATCACATCAGCACTAAAACCTTTAGCTTGATTCAGTTAAGACTCCACAGGCCAGTTTATTGTGGGGAATTACCTGCAGGGATAAAATTCACATCTCTTATATCATGGACGCAGACATGAAGCACCCAATGAGATATGACCCATTATAGACATGGAAAATAAGTATGTATATGTGGCATAACTCTACCAGCGACGCGACAATCTACTTTCCTGCGCCCTCGTCGCTTTTTTTTCTTTTCATGGTGGCAACTGTTCCTTTCCACTACATCGGCGCCTGGGAGAGAACTTTAACACACTGTTGGCTCAGCAGGCATGATTTGATAGGCTGAGGGGCCCCCCACCCCCCCCCCCCCTACCCCCCACCACCCCACACGGGTCCCTTTGGGCTGTAAAACGGCAGCCTAGAAGCCTATTTTTATGAGCGCACGCCTCTGCTCTTTGCATGTTTATGTCAAACATTTGGAACAAATTGCATCCATTGGCTGAAACAACACAGATAAATCTAGTCAATTCGCGGGCAGAGAGCGCGGCGCGGGCCCTGGCGGAGCCCACTTGATGGCTGACAAGAGGAGTGCTTGCATTATTCAATTAATACCTGAAAGGGGGTACGTTTTATGCAGCATTCGCCACAGCCTGCGCCCGCTGGTGTAAGCACGGAGCGCACAAGCATCCGCACGCTCCCACACAAACATGGGGGCCTGTGTTTGCATCTTGGGAAAAGACCGGACTCCCCTTCCATTTTGCCAAATCAAATATACAGTGAGAGCAAGCTAAAAGGCACTTTCAATCAGCCGCTCCGGGTCTGTCTGTCAATCTGGCAACAACAACAATCTAGCCAACTTGGAGTGGTCTAGTCAACATCCATTCCCCAATAAATTTAATCAGTGACGCCTCGTGCATGCATGTGTGTGTGTGTGTGTGTGTGTGTGTGTGTGTGTGTGTGTGTGTGTGTGTGTGTGTGTGTGTGTGTGTGTGTGTGTGTGTGTGTGTGTGTGTGTGTGTGTTTATGGGAAAGGCAAAGCATTAGACAGAGACTCTTTCTGACAAGGTTGTTTCAGAACAGCAAACGACCGCTTGAGTGGACCACAGAGCTGGATGTGAATATTGTTGAATATTCACCTCAGCAGACAGAGATGCATCTATAGGTTGACACGCACGCAGCGCTCTGAGCCCGGTCCTATCTCTCCGCCCGAGCGACATTATGAACCTGAAGCTCACCGAATAGTCTTCGAAAGCTGAGCAGCAGAGTTAACAGGCCCGAGCTAATGACATCGATGTGCAAAGCTGCACGCTGGAGTGATTGTCTGACTGTTTGAGACCCCAAAGCCGCGCCGGCAGGCTCATCATGGGCCTGCACTCTCATTATTTGGCCACAAATGGAAATGCAAATCGCTCGCTTTGCAGCGGACGTCTCAAATTTATTAAACTAAAAGGTTTAATTTCCATTTTTCCTCTGCATCAGCTTTATTTATAAATGTCGTGCCCTATGAAGACCCTGTTATTTCCCTCCTCTCCTGCAGACTCTTAACAAATCTGCACATTAATATGGAAATGGAGAATCAATCGCTCTTTCTGCATGGCGACAGAGAGCTGTTTTCTCCTGCGGTGCATAATGTGCTCTGACTGGTCAACAGCACAGAGTCACGTGCATATATGCACACACCACGTACACAGGGTCTCTAGCACGTAATTATAAACAGGATCTAAACATATATGCACACATTTAGGCTAGCAGTCAGTAACACAGGGCGACAACAGCAGTCCAAGCCTTTCATTCTCACTCAGATGGCTGCCAAAACGACACCAGATGTTGCAGCATTAGCAGCCCATAATATCAAGTCCTGCTTATCCAACCTTTTCACAGCCCTAAAATAACACTCATATACCTTAATGAGCTGTAATTATGCACAAGGTTCTTATTCAGCACAATATGATAATTGCATGCGCGGCTTTTACCGCTCTCTCCTCGCGTTGGCCGGCAAATTGCTTCTCTCCCCATTTCTGTCTCATCCTCCTGCCTGTCTCTCCTCCCGTCTCCCGTCGCGGGGAGCATCTTTCACACCTATCCGCTCTGGTCCGCAACCTAATGAACATTTCTAAATGACCATGACCAGCTGGTTAAGAGACTAATGTAGCAGCTATTATCTGAAGAGGTCGCTTCCACGTGGAGCCATCTTTGAAGAGCGTTATTGGGGAGGTGAGAGGGAATGTGCAAGGACAGACGGGCCCCGGACCTCAGGCGCGTCCTCTTCCAATATGCGTGGACATACAGTACACACACACACACACACACACACACACACACACACACACACACACACACACACACACACACACACACACACACACACACAC